>CM050327.1:76535502-76678555 GCA_027475135.1 Bactrocera correcta
AAGGTTACGCTGAATGTTTAGTGGGATTGGAAAGGAATCATCCACTGCGAGCTAATCCAGTCAGGTCGAACGATTGATTCTACATTTGACCGTCAACAACTGATGATATTGAAACAAACAATCGAAGAATAACGGCCAGAACTGTTCAAAAACAGGGCTTCGTCTTCCATTAGAACAACGCTAGACCACACACATTTTTGATGACTCGACAAAAACTGGGCGAGCTTGGCTGGGAAGTTTTGATGCATCCACCATATAGCACTGACTTTACACCATCGGACTACCATTTGTTTTGATCAAGGCAGAACTCGCTTAATGAAGTAAAGTTAGCTGCAAGAGAAGCCTGTGTAAATTACTTTTTACAGTTTTTTGCCGAGAAATCAGAAAAGTTTAATACTAATGGAATAATGTCTCTAGCGGAAAAATGGCGAAAAGTGGTCAACCAAAATGGTACATTTTTTTAATTGGACAAATTATTATATATTAAAATTTGTCATATTTGGCAACGCTTACGATTAGCATTTCATATTTCAACATAATATTTTCAAAAACTCATGTAAGTGAATCTAATCCATCGACTTTCTGTTACATGAATATTTTTAAAGGCATTTTGTAACTTTCTTAATTGCCTGCGATCTGGCAAAAATATGCATATTTGTTTATTTAAAATGCCTGCAATGCACTTGTGGCAAGTGAAGTTTGTCTATTTACCGAAGCATATTCGGTATTTAACATTTAATTTATGTTACTGTAAACAAACGCTCAAATGCAACTGAAGACGACATGTGAAGGTCCCGAAGCGAGGCATTTTTCACGCACTTGTAATTGCATTGGCATCCCTTTTCAAATGCATTGTCAACAAAATAAATATGGGCTGTCAGCTGGGTTGACGGTTTGGTCGAATGCTTGCAATGCACAAACACCAGCTCATACACCTACATATATAAATATGTACATAAATGCGTTCTTGTAGAAACGCGCTTCATTTGCTGCTGACCAACCGATTTATGTATGTATGCATGTATTTGTGGTGACAGCAACAACAAGTCGTAAGCAAACATCATAAATCAGTGCGCAATTCCAGCTAATTTGCCGTCGACAAACATTAAATTGTGTGTGTGTGTGGCATGTGTGATTGCGTGTGTGGTGTGTGTGACATTGTCATAAATGCCAAAGCAACTGTAAATATATTAAAAGCTGCGTGTGTCAGAGCTGATAGGCTAACATGATGATATACAGATGTATATACATATATATGCACCTACCTGTCATGAGCTCGTACAGACATATGTACATACATACATAATGCGTATATTTATATGAATTAATGACAAAAATCGTGTACGTACTTATGTTGTTGTCAAATGTACGTTTTGGACTGTTCACCACTGACACTGGAAATAGCTGTGCCACATTTTGTTGCCAATGGCATACCTACATACATATGTATATACGAGATACACTCGTGCGTAAGTATTGGCTCCAAAGTATTTGCGATGAGCACACTCGCTTGTTCGTTTCCTCGCTCGCTCGCAGTTCACTACACATTTGGGTCGCTCACACAAATTGCACGCATTGTTGGCAGCATTTTACTTTAATACCGTTATTAGATTGATATGCCAACAAATATGATATTTGAACTTCATACACATTTGCTCATGCATAAATCTGTTAGTGCTTGGAGACTACCATAAAATCTGGCTGAATTATACATATCTGTGTTTGTATGTGTTCGTGTGTGTTTGAACAGAAATAATTGCCTTCAAAAATACCTTTACATGTTGCCATGTTATGTGTTTGTTTTGGTTGCGCTTCCCACTGCTTTGGTGGTCAGCTAAGCGTAAATAAATCCAGCTCCACATCTTTTGTTTTACCCAAAAAGTTATTTTTAAGCCAACTCTAGTCTGCCATTAAGGCACATTAAATGCCACAGTGACGCACACAAACACTGGTACAAACATAGCTACAAACACATGCATACATACTTATATAACCATCGTAACATTGTTGCTGCCTTGCCATTAATGCCCTCAATACTCGTTATTTGGCGTAAAAGAACAAAAGCTAATCCCCACACGCACACACACATACACACTGTTTCGGACCAGCCTCCCCCTCCTAACCACTCTTTCACCACTTTCCCCGACGACTCACTTGCCATTCAAAATGAATTCGAGTTCGTCGTTCGTTTATTTGCAGCCAACTTTAAGACCCCAAAAATAGAGCAAACTTTAATGGCCGCGCACTGTTAGCTCTACAAATAGCCGTAGCTGAAATTGTCTTGTCTGTTCGCCGCCATTTCACCGCTTCTTATGACTATAATTTCCAGCTAGCCGCCAGTGTGCGTGCGTTTAATGGCCACTTACGCGCTGTTTGGTCTCCAGTTCGTCAGCATAACGTCGGTTTTTATGCCTTATGTCTTTTGTTTTACGTTTACTGCCCGCATCGGCGATGTCTCTGGTGGCGTCTTGCAGCGGTTAAGAACCTTTTCCTTCACTATATCGACATTCGCACATTCGTCTTCAGCGTAGCATTCAACTACACCTCACAGCTAGTAAATTAAAGTGATCCCACTGGTGGTTGCTAATCAAAATCGTTAAACTTCTAGTATAACTGTGCATACGAATAGCTCAGTTGGTCGAGTAGAGAGTAGTGTTTCGGACCTCAGGGTTGAAATTTTGTGTCAACTCTCTGATTCATATCTTGAACGATGGGAATTCTTAGTCTAAGTTCATATCTTCGTCTAAAGGTACAATCACGACATATCAGAAACTTGAGTTTAATTCAATTTATTTTTCTTTTATTAAGGAGCCCTAATGATTTGTCAAAAATAGTAGTTAGTCTGAACAAGTTTTAACTATCTATTAAAATTGGCGTAATTTAATAAAATATCTTCATAAACAACTATAAAAATTTTTGTGAATAGGAAATAAATTGTTCGCACACTAAACTCCAAGTTCGTGAGCTGTGTCAATGCTGAACATTAAAATGGCCAATAAACTCGAGTTTATGATAATACTAAAAATCTCGAGTTTATTGGCAAGGCGTTTATTAAATGCAAGCTCGTTCTTTTTATCACCGTTTGAAAGCTAAAAAGCTTCTGCAATAAACTCCGCACGAGTATTAGAGCTTATTGTTCTCATAGAGAAGGTTATCACGCCGAAGACAAGAAAAGTTTCTGAATAAAAAAATATTAAATAATAATTCTTTCGAAAATAAAAAACTGTCAAAATAACCTTTATCAAATACACGCTAATGTGACGTCATCAAACAAGTGCAGTTGAGTTTAAAAAGACTAGTCTTCGATTAAGTAAGTAATAACTTAACTTTGTCTAAGTAAATTAGGTTAGGTTCTATGACTGACCTTGCAGATTGGAATCGCACTAGGACTATTATATAATAAAAAAATATAACTCCTATTTCCGAACTCATCAGTCGACAAAGCTCCTTCAGGAGAATACAAAATCTGCTTAATCGTTTAATTTCTACTCCCACCCATTTGAAGCGATATCTGAGAGTATGAGCTCCCAAGTGCTTAAGTCTTGATCTGGCAAAGGCTGAACAATCAAGAAGAAAGTGTCGAAATATTTCTACCTTCTGCCGAACCACTTCCACAGCTGCCAAGCGGTAAGATTATAAATTTTACAGCGTTGACGGCGGATACTAGATAAAACTTTCACAGCTTGGGAGACCTCTTATTGGGCCAATTAAGATCGATCTTGGTTTAAAAGTATTTTACGACAACGGAAGAACTGATGGCAGGCCAGTACCCACGAAGTTCAGCTGTCCAGTAGTAGAACACAACAAGAGAGCGTAGCAACGACCCGTTCCCATTCTATTGATAACGAAGCTAGAGTGTCACCTCGTCAGCTTTGCTTTGTTACCTGCGACTACGCTGAGGTCTGATATCCATAATAATCTCATCATAATCTGACTCGGTACCACAAATAGCGAGGTTAGATCCCCCGAAAGTTGGGTCTACGTAACCGGAACGGAGTCGGGTTTTTATCCGACCAAGGATTGTCAATTCAGAGGAACAACAACAGCGGATTTTGCATTCCTTAACTAGTCTTAAACGCACGATTAGTCGGTTAGTGAGGTAGGTTTGTTGTGATCTAATTAAATAATCTCTATATTTAGCATTCTCCTAATATAAATTTACTACATAGTTGGGTTAAATCTTTTTCTGTATACTTTCATATCCGCTTTTCTCAGCGTATGTGATCTTGTACTTAATCACAGATTAAAAAGATAAAAATTCATTAAATACCTGCAATTTATTAACAGGTTTCTACATCCAATCAGGCATAGTATATACTTTCTTCGTAATTTTGAGAGAATGAGCTACACATAACCCTGCCATGACTGCTCTTCTCTCACAACAAATTTTAGATCATTTTTTTATTTCTTCCCACCTCAGGCTTTGAGCATAAGTATGTGTATGTACATCCGCTTTTTATGATTTTTTCGGGGAGTTCCATCAGCATTTAATTACACTTAATTTGCCACACAAAAACATACGGCAATTCATCTAAAGAAACCCAAAAAAAAAAATGGACCAAAATTAAAATGAGCCAAATTGTTAACACTTGTACGAAATTTATGAAGCTTCGTATTTATTGTAGGTACATATGAACACCATTTGTTTTTTGTTTTGTTGTTCATTGCGGGGCCGATGACCTACGGTAATGTGAGCGCAACATAAGCGAAGTGTCAGTTCGGAGCAAACCGACACACGAAGGATGACCAAAAGGCAGCGCTGCTGTGCCGTTGATTACTCGCTGATAATGGTAAGGCTGGCTCGCCGGGTATGCTGGCATTAGCCATAAGGTCATTGGATACAACAACGCCTATCGCACGACGAAATCATCGGATATCTTGCTGTGCATTAACTTGTTTGCCATTTCATCAGCTGTTTGACCGCCAGCAAGCGCGTAATCGGGCGAATTTTTGCGATTGTGTGCTGTGATTAATGAAGCAGTTGCCGTTGCGCAATAGAGTGTGAGCAGCGACTTGCGTTGCAATAAAACAAGATATGCCCATTTTGTGAATATTTCGGCCATCGCGCACTAAATTCTGCTTTCTATTTTACCATCTCGCTCGTTTGTTGTTGCTGTTTTTGTCATTGCTCCATTTGCGTGCGGTGCACGTTCGCATGCAACGCTGTGGCATAATTTAATAACACGCACGAGATTTATTCTTGCGATTCAACGTGCCACAACGTACAACAATTCAAGTGCTATTATCTCATTCCCTTTGTTGCGCTGCCGAAAGTGCTTCAATGTGGTCAATTATTTGGTTTTAGTTGATATTTATTTCCCATCTATTTGTTTTTATGACACATATTATTAGGATGCATCAGCAGGAAAACTTCAAAGCTCTCTTCCAATGATTTGCAAAAATAACTCGTTTCATACATTTTATCGGAAATTGAATGCTGTACAAAATAAAAAAAAAAAAAGTGTGTGTGTTTTAGGCAAACACTTTTTTTATCCATTTATAACACAATGAAAGAACAAAAAATGATTTTTAATACATTGTCATTTTGTTGAAAATTTACTGCTCTTCAAGAATGGTCTGTTTGAGTTTTGAATGAAGTTAAGCGTTTACGAGATATCGATCGAATGATAAAGAAACAGAAAAAATAAACGATTGCTTGGTAAGCGCCTAAGTGTAGGCATTGATAATAGTATAACCAAGCATTAGTCGCTTCCTAGCATATATGTATGTACACATTTGAGTAAATAATTTAACTTTTCTAACAAAAAAAATATATTAATTTATTTATTTTTCTTTTAATGCAATTTGAAAAATTAATTTATTTTTGTTTTCTTCTATTTGCAGGTAAATTAATGTATATTTTCTATCATCACTGAGGAGATATAATTTGTAAGTTAAAAATATTTCAAATTTTAATTCATTTAAATTTACTGGTTGTCAACAAGAATTTCTGCCATTTAAAACACATTTTCAGTCCCGCAAAGCGAAAAATTCAGACTATTTAGGGCTGCAGAGGCTCAAGATAGAAAGAGAGAGAGAAAATTGATGGTTACAATTGCTTGATTAAAAGTATACAAGTAAAGTATAGAATAGCAAATTTTTCAATAGTTCAATAAATTATAGTATAGCAAGCGGTATAAAAACCAGCAGAAAATTTTATTTCGATTTATGTTTATATCCACTGTTATCTAAGCATAACTATAAAGTAGTTAAGTGGCATAAAGCATTCAATGCGCAACGTGAGATCCTAGAAAAACTGTAACCGTCATTTTAACCTTAGAGAAACATCAGAGGTCCTTAACATGTCGGCCGCCGTTTCTGTTACGAAGCATGTTACCTTCAAACCTTAACAAAATGATGTGACTTTTGTACGAGAATCGTAAAGTATGGCTCACAGCATAGATTATTGCTTGAAAGCACAAACCAACCTCAATGCCGTCAGATTTGTTCTAGTACACGTCATATGTTGTAACAAAAAAGCACCCGGAAATTGTAATTAAATTCACCGGGTAAATGATATTTTAAAAACTATTTGCTAAGTTGATAGGACTGTTCTTAATTGATATGTCAAATATGAGCGCAATCTGTCAACCCCAGTAGTGCGTTGCAATTTTAACAATAGATAAAGAATATCAACGTATTTGTCTGTCTTAAATTTTGTATTTCTAACCAAAATTCGTTTACGGATTCGTTGCGTATGTTGGAAAAGGCTTATGGCGATTCAGTTTTAACAAAAACATTAGCCTGCCTGTGGTACAAAGCCGTTGAAAGACGATCAAGAGATCGTATAAGACATGTTCCGTTATCGATGATCTTCGACCTCTTCAAATAATGAAAATTTTGAAAAAGTTAAAGGTATGGTGCTTGAAAATCATGAGGCAAGTTAGGGAGTTGACAAGGGGCTCGACATCTCTCGCGAGTCCCTTCGAATGATTTTGATGGATATTTGTTGCATGAGACGCATATTTGCTCGGCTCAGCCCGATGAAGCTAAGTTACTTTTAACAAGTAAGGAAGGGCTAAGTTCGGGTGTCACCGAACATTTTATACTCTCGCATGATAAAGTGATTATCGAGATTTCATTATCCGTCATTTATATATTTTTTTTTATTTTGCTGTAAAATTAATTAGATTAGTAGTTCCTGAGATATGGTTTTTGGTCCATAAGTAGGCGACGCCACGCCCATTTTCAATTAAAAAAAAGGCCTGGGTGCAGCTTCCTTCTGCCATTTCTTCCGTAAAATTTAGTGTTTCTGACGTTTTTTTGTTAGTCGGTTAAAGCACTTTTAGTGATTTTCAACATAACCTTTGTATGGGAGATGGGCGTGGTTATTATCCGATTTCTTCCATTTTTTAACTGTATATGGAAATGCCTGAAGGAAACGACTTTATAGAGATTGGTTGATATAGCTATAGTAGTTTCCGAGATATGTACAAAAACCTTTTAGGGGGCGGGGCCATGCCCACTTTTCCAAAAAAATTACGTCCAAATATGCCCCTCCCTAATGTGATCCTTTGTGTTAAATTTCACTTTAATATCTTTATTTATGGCTTAGTTATGACACTTTATAGGTTTTCGATTTTCGCCATTTTGTGGGTGTGGCAGTGGGCGAATTTGCCCATCTTCGAACTTAACCTTCTTATGGAGCCAAGAAATACGTGTACCAAGTTTCATCATGATATCTCAATTTTTACTCAAGTTACAGCTTGCACGCACGGACGGACAAACAGACATCCGGATTTCAACTCTACTCGTCACCCTGATCACTTTGGCTCTTTTAGTTTTAGGACTTACAAACAACGGAATGTGAACAAAACTATAATACTCTCCTTAGCAACTTTGTTGCGAGAGTATTAAAAGAGTACCTTAAACAGTCTCTGTGAACATGCTGCGAATTTCAATCCCACATTCATGGAGAGCATTATAACTGCCCATGTGATATGCGTTTACGAGTTTGACATGCAAACAAGTCAACAATCATCCGAATGGTGAAAAAAGCCGAAACCAAAAAAAAAACTACGCCATAGCCGTTCAAAATCCAGGGTGATGCTCATTGTTTCTTTCGATATTCCTGGTTTGGTGCATCATGAATTTATTCTGGAGGGACAGACGGTCCATAAGAAGTTCTGTTTGGCCGTATTGAGGCGTTTGCGTGAGAACATCTTTCGAAAACGGTCGGAATTGTGGAAGAACAATTCATAGTTTTTACACGATTATAATGCACCATCGCATTAAGCCACGATCGTGAGCGAATTTAAAGCCAAAAACGCAATGAAGACCATCGATTAACCACCGTATTCAGCAGATTTGGCTCCGTGTGATACTTTTCTCGATCGAAGCTATGACACAAAATTCACTGAAGGAGCGAGCTGAAGGCCATCCCAATAAGTGCTTATGAAAAGAGTTTCGAGCACTGGAAATATAATTTATACAAGTGAATTATATGTGATGGGAATTACGTTGAAGGCGACAAAATAAATATCGATGAATAATTAAATATTTTTCGTTTTATATCCGGGTAATTCTTTGTTACAATGTAGTAGATATCAACAGACATAAATATTTATACAAATTTTTTCTGAAATCTTCAAAATATTTCAATTCCATTCAGCTTTAAATATTCCTTTTGTAATTTAAACCTGCCAAATTAACCATTATTTAACGCATTCTTCCTTCCTTTATTGGTTTTCCACACCATTTATGCACCGCACCACAAATTGGTCTTCAAATCACCATAAAAAGTAAAAGAAAAAAAATGCCACAATTACCAAATTGTTACAACATAAGACCGTCCACTTAATTTTATGCACAGGAATAACAAACAATTTACTTTTCTTCTTCATTGACATCCGCGCTGCCCGCACCGATGCAAAGTGTGCGCTCATTAATGCATAAAATTAATGCACAATCGAGAGCAGTTTCGTTATTTCACACTTGAGTTGCAAAGTTTTGTAGTGCACTTGAGGGACTACTATTTTTCAACGGCCATGTTGTTATTATTGTTGTATTTGTATGCTTTACGCTTCGACAATTTCGCACCCTGTGCTCCGAGACGAGCCTCGTGGGCATTGCAGCACTGAAGAGGCGCGAAGCAGGCGGGTAGGAAGGAGGAGGCATAGCCAACTATTGTGAGTGGCGAGCTACAAGTGGTGTGAATTAAAAGCCAAAGCCGCACGTAATCCCACCAACACACACACACACCCATACACAAAAAAAACAAGTGTTTTTGACTGACAAAAGGAAGAGCGGCGCAATGGCCCACATGAAAGCAAAGTGCAGTGGGAAAAAAAGTTGGGTATATCCTAAAAGGAAATGCGACGCAAATTTGCCAACAACAATAACAGCAAAAATATTCAAAAGAAACATCATACAAGAACAAAAGCAAACGGCATTGCCAAAGAAACAGACAGATTGGCGGCGTCTATAGATACATATGTTTGTATGTATTAATACGGCAGCAAGCATTTTTAATGGAATACAATACAACAACAATAATCATTCATTCATTCATTCAGTGACTTCGGCTTTTTGCTGCTGGCAACGCTTCGCACTCAAAGCGCCCGAATGGTAAGCAAAAAACAACAGCTTGCATACGTGTGGTGCATACATATGTATGTATGTAGATTCACACAAATTTTATGTGTGTGTAGGTGTATGTAGCTGTGTGTGCGGGTGAAGGCAGCGCTGCTGATGTCTGTTCCGCCTTGTAAATACTGCATATTCTCCGGATACTATTAGCACTAACTGAATGGCTGTTGTTGCTGTTGTTTTTGTAATGGAAAGAGCAGCAAATCCTATCCTATTCCACAAACAAATCTACAATAAATGCCCGTTTTGTGTGTGCAAATAGTGCGAATACAGCAACAACACTATCTCCTAACGGCTCTCATAGCTCGCGCTGTTGTTGCTGTTATGGAAGTAATGTTGTTGTTGTTTGCCAGCATATTGCGGTTGATAACTTCCGCCAGTTGTGGCACACACACTTGACGCTTTCAGCCCATAAGCAAGCAACCATTGAGCCGCCATCGCGTTTAAGCCAAACATAACGGGGCACCTTTTCACACACGCACACACACTCACGTGGATTTATGGTGGATAACAGACTGTTGGCGCGGCATTCAGTCGGCTAGTACTTAGTTCTTGCATTTATTTGTTTATCATATTTTGAAGTGTTAACTAGGAAGCTTCAAAAGGCACTTCAAACGCGCACAAACAATTTGTGTCTATGCCCACCATCTATGTGTGCCTGTGTGTGTGTGTTGTGTGTGTGTAGGTAATGTAACTGATTCCCTGTGGTATGTCTATGAGTTTAATTATAAGCCTTGCGCTTGGCCAAACATTACAACGCCTTTGCCGCTCTCACACACCAACACTTGATGCACAACTCTCTCCAAACTCCTTAACACTTGCACACGTGTCTGTCTACTTGACACACATACATACATACTTATGTGTGTACGTCGAGATGTCGCACTGATTCGCACATGTCTTGTATACTCTTGCAACATGTTGCTATAGAGTATAATAGTTTTGCTCACCTAACGGTTGTAAGTAATGAGTGGGCGTGGCCCGTGTAAAAAAATTGTCAAAAAAAAGTGAAAAGTTTATTGATTCAATTTAATTTAAAAGCGTTTTTTGAAAGTTTTCTAAACAATGGATAAGAATAAGAGTTCAGTTCCACGTGAGAGAAGAGGCATATGGAAATTTACCAAAAGTTCAAAAATATTGCGAAAATAATGGAATATTTAACATTTTCTAGGGAAAAGGTTAAAAATGCTTTACAATATTTTAAAAAACATAAGTCTTTTGCAAATCTGCCCCGTAAAAAACCCAGAAAGACATTTCTTAACAACAACAGACAGATAGTACGGATGAGCAAGGAGGATTCTTTTTTGACTTCGAGCGAAATTAGAGCCCAAATGGAGTGCAGGCATGGTGTACGGGTAACAGCACAGACATTCCACCATAGTTTACAGAAAAATTCCTTAAATGGGCGAATTGCACGAAGGAAACCGATCGTTACAAAGAAGAACATCCAGCGAAGGCTATCGTCTGCGAGGAAGCACCAACAAAAGGACTCAAAATTCTGGGATTTTGTGGAATGGAATGATAAATCCAAATTAAATGCCTTTGGGAACGATGCTAGACCCTATGTCAGGTGACCATCGCTACAAGAAATGAACCCACGGTATACTAAAAAAACTGTCAAATATGGTGGATCATCAGTCATGGTATGGGGGTGTTTTACTTCATGCGGAGTAGGACCATTTGTACAAGTAGAGGACAAAATGACTGACAGTATGTACAAAGACATTTTTGTAAAACATTTAAAGTGAAATTACGCCGATGATTTACGACTAGCTTGGACCTTACATCCAGGATAACGACCCAAAGCGCTGCTCCAGGGTCGTTAAGGACTGGCTTGCGACGAACCGCATCAAGTGTCTTGAGTGGCGTGCCCAAAGTCCGGATTAAAACTCTATAAAGAATCTATGGGGGATTACTAAAAGGGCAATTTCGCCGAGAAACCCGTCGAATAGGGCTACATTTTGGCCAATTTTATTGGAAGAATGGAGCAAAATTACTCCGGACCAATGTAACACACTTATCTGTACAATGAGCCAACCCTGCAGGGAAGTAATTTTGCAAAAGAGGTTCCTAATAAAATATTAGTCTAAATAAGGCAAGTTTTTTTGAACAAAACATCGAATTCTTTTATCCGAAAGTTTATTTTTGCGGGTGGCTTAATTATATGAGCACGGAAAATACATACCAATGAAGAAGAAAAAAGAATTTTGATTATAAATTAAAATTTAGCTTTAAAAAACTAAGAATACAATAAAGTTTAAGTAATTTGTTTTAAATTTGTGAGCTTTTTTTCGATTTGTCAATAAAATTTAAAATTTATGAATTTGTACACCATAACGACTGTGTGGCTTAATTATATGAGCACAAGTGTATATATACACATAATTTTGTTTTAATTCTTGAAAGTTGCTAGAGTATCAAAGTTGTCGGTTGCAACCGTACTTAGCACTTCCTTCCTTGTTTTTATGTAATTTTTTTATCATGTGCAAATTAATATCCTCTTACCTTTTTGAGTTTTAGTGTCGCTTTGATATCCAAATGCGAAGTATTCATTTTGTTTCGCTTAGCAAATATAAAGGGGTTGACATTTGGCACAAATCGGTGCTTTGGCAATTTTAATTATCAAACGAGGAATGGTTTCACAAGGACTTCAGTAATATCAGTATCAAATATTATCCTGTGTGATTTAGGCATTTTATAAGAGGAGTGTATTTATTAGAGTGGCCCTTAAGAAATAAAGAAAAGCAGACATTTTTTGTGGCAGATTTACTTTAAAGAAAAAGCAATACTTTATTGCTAAAAATAATTTGTGCAGCTTCGGTAATTCACTTTGTGGACTTTCTTTTGTCTAAAATTGGACAATAAAATGCAAATTGAAAATTGGATCTGCTGATTTTGATGGAGTCATTTAGCCGACATGTAATGATTTTGGTTATGATGACTTCGAGCTTAGCCAACACATACATACCAACAGTTCCATGCGATAAACTCAACTTGGCAATATTTTTTTGTAGGCTAAACTATATAAGCAAAGCTTTAATTTGCCGGTACTCTTAAAATACTCTGGCGAAATTTAACGAATAGGCTCTCCTTCAACAGAAGCACAGACAGCAGCAGCCGCCGACAATTCATACATATTGAAAACCCCTTCATAAGTCTCAATAAACGTAGTAACGTAGATAAATATATACATATGTCTATATGTATATGCATGTACATATGTATATACATTTTTGTCATAATGAGTTGGTATTTATTTGTGTTTCCCTTGGCGACGCACAGTTAAATCGCTCAGCTTCTTCTTCTTAATATCCTTTCATAAAATTCTTTTGATCTTTTGCCTGCAAAGATTTTAATTATTGGCATTTCTGTTTTATAATACATACACACCCATATATATATATATATGTGATTATATTTGGATATACTTATGAGCAATATAATTGCCGCTTTTGCTTGCCATATTTTTTGCCAAGCTTTTGAATGAATTTCGACGCTCGACCCACAAACCAGTTTAACTTAACTACTCTTCACACAAATTTATATTCCCAGAATTTTTGAATTTGAGTTAGCTTTATAAATACAACAAAAATCTTGAATGAATGTCCTAACTCCATTCATATTACCTCATTATTGCATCACATTTGTAAACCGAAAGAAACAATTATTAAAACGAAACAACTATCCAACTTTAACCCAACTAATTGCGTTACGAAAAATATTAATTAATTAAAAAATAATAATTTTGTAAGCCAGCAGGTGCTCTGCCAAGACAAAGTAAAAGTTAAACTCTTCCTAGGGCACCGAAACACACACAGCTGTATAAAGCTTCAACAGTCAACGTGGCATGGCGCAGACTTGTTTGCCCCGCAGTCATTTCTGTCGGTTGCTTTTAAGAACGTACTTCTTTAGTCGGCATTTCATTAAGCCTTTGCTTTTCTTCATTGCTAAAAGTTGTACAAAAAGTGATTTATGATTTGGCCAACTGTTGATTCTTACATATACATAGGCACATAGACGCAAGTTTGGCACCCCCTCCGGAGTATTTCGCCATACTATTGTTTCTATTGTCTGTACTTCATGTATTAGTTAATTTTTCCTTCCTCTTGCTTTAGTGAGTTTATATACTAGTGTTTTTGCCAATATCGAATTACACCCTGTGGGGTGCCAGTTACTATATTAGCAATACATATCCGCAAAATGTAGTGTTATTTTGTTTTTTTTTCAAAGAGCTCTCATTGATACCTTGCCTACTCAAGCCTCAAAGGTAGTAGGAGGCTCTCGCTGTCGTTGCACATAAGCGGCAATAATATACCGTTGACGGATGCTCTTTAAAGCAAGGATTTGGTTTAACGCCTATCAATTCTTTGTTTTGGATATAACACTAAAATCATTTTCTTCTAACAAAACAAAAAGCATCACTTTGAGGCACATAACTTGTAAACGATTGAATAAGTTATGAAAGCCTGACAGTAATTTCGTTAACCTTAGTACTCACAGAGACGGATAGAGAGGCTTTCTTTAACACGATCTCTTGGTCAGACCAAAGACCTTTCAGCTCATCTAGAACAGCTTCTTTTTGTTTACTGTTCCAGTTAATATTATTGTTATCCTGAACAGCGTAGATTAAGTTTTTCTAAGAGCTGAGTCGATGTAGTCGTCTGTCTGTTCATATATATATACGTACTAGTGACTCAGTTTGTGAAATATCGATCTATAATTTACGTAATTTCTTTTCTCTCAAAGAAACTGCTCATTTGTAGGACTACTATAGCATAAAGCTACCATATGGTACATGGAAAACCTTTTCTTTAACGAGATATTTTCGCGAAATTCGGCATGGATCATTATCTAAGGCAAAGATATGACTACTATATTTTACGTTTGATAATTGGATGTTTTAGACTATACTATATATAATTTTAGACCTTTCAAATTAGATACGATTAATTAATAACTATAAGAATAACAGCTTTCTCGCTTTAGCTTTAAGGGGTTATATACAGTTAAGAGAATTTTTTCTAAGCAAACTATTTGGTTTATTGATTTGAAACTTGGCAGGTATATTAAGACAACCTTAAACTATATTCACATATTTTTTATTGCCAAAAATAACTATAGGGAACGTCGATATTGCCAATTTTGCAGAGGTCCGCAAAACAAAAAGGCCTCTTGCGGTGAGCACGATATCTCTGAACTGGATCATCTAAAATGCAAAAGCCAAATAAATTTCATTAATATAATAAATAATCTAGTGATTGATCGAAGGAATTAGCAAAAAAAAATTTTTGACAAAATGGCGGCTACTCAAGGCAAAAGGTTCGACCAAAATTCGGGTCTTTAATTGTCCGATTTTCATCGGATGAGAAAATCCTTCGATTAATTACTAAAAAATATAGTTAAGAAGTTTGTGTAAAAATTTCAGACCGATCGGTTCAGCGTTTCTGAGAAATCTTGCTCACCGACTTTGAAAACACCGTTTCGAGAAAAACGAGTTTAAAGTTTTGAAAGCACTTAACATGTAATTGGCGCGCCTTCACTAATGTGTCTACAACTTCGAAAATATTCGTCGGAACGACTTGAAATTTTGTGTGTGTATACTCAGATACATATATGTATATTAAGAAAACGCAAAAAAATCGTTTTTTTTTTTTTTAATCCTAACTGCATATAACCCCTTAAATCAAAATCAACTTAATTTGAACAAAATAGTGTTTGAGTACTGACAGAAAGTTTATGGATATGATTTCTGAATGTTATTTCTTGCTTTTTTTTTTTAATTCCAGCCGAGTTTCAAATCCACAAATTATGGATTGCTGCTCATAGCAATGTTTTAAACCTAAAAACAATGTTAGGTTATGTTTTTTGTTTTATTTAACTCTAATATCGCTTTCTACTAGAAATTATAAAATCATAGTAAAAAAAACAATTTTATCTTTATGTTAAATGTTGTATAATCGTAATAAATTTAATATATTTATAAATTTTTTCCCAGATCCAATTTTTTTCATTAAAAAAAAAGCAAATTTTTTTCTTAAAAAAAAAAAAAACAAAAAGAAATTTAATACGCATTGAACGATCTTTTAGAAAAGTAAACTAATAAATAGAAAAAATCTCGTTCCGTTTAAAGTGGCACCACTTTATTGAGGGAAAATTAGGGCGGGTCCAAAAAAAATACTTTTTCACGTTATGATCTAGTAAATTGAATGAAAGACAACTCAAAGAAGTGTTCGCTAATTTTGAACTTTTAATAATAATACAATTAATAATTTATAATATTTGCGTATTATCAGTTTTGCTATGAACATACATATGTACATACATATGTCATGAAATTTTTATAGATACATAAATCTCCTTTCACATAAAATCGAGTTCAACAGTCTGATTTTCCTCAAATTGCGTTTTTAAAATTCGATAAAATTGAGAAAACATGATTACACATACATACATACATACAAACGTACATGTATTTCTGTGTGTGTTTGTATCTAGGAGCTGCTTCGAGTTCCAGCTAATCACAGAGGTCAAAACTAAATTACACTTTGGCATGTTATCGCCAACTTCATATACCGTATATACAAACATACCCACAAACATAGAAGCAAGCTCACGCTACACTCATATATAAACTATAAATACTCTCTAAATTAGCCGCTCGCTGCCTACCTTGCTGTCTAAATGCCTGCTTATCGGCGTCGGCTCCTGCCCGTTGGCCGTCGTCGGCTCTTCATAGTGTCAATTATGTTGCAATTATCAATTTTGCAGCTTGCAACTTACACATTGCATTGCATTTCAATCGTTTTGCTGCAGCTAGAATTTCCAACAGTTTGATTACAGGCAGCTTTTCCGATCTATGACTACTTGTGGATACTTACACATCGCCCTCGTCCCCGCAGCCTGTAATTATAGTAATTTCGTTTCGTGCAACCTCATCGTCGTGCCGTTGCTGTTGCAGTAGCAACAGACGCCCGGCCTTGTTTGCCAGACACACCCATTTGTTGGGAATGCCAGCAGTGAACGTGCCCCCGCTTCATAATATAGATGTCTGTACGCTTATAGTCACCACAAGCGCATATATCGTCGCATTTATTTTTACTTTTGAATAATTTATGTGTTGGTTCAGCGTCTTCAATGTGTCTGTGGCTGTCTGACTAACTGCTTGCATTATTTTGTGGTCATAAAATATCCAATCGATTGAAAAGCACCCGTATCCACACTTCACACGTCTTAAGCTGTCGTAATTTTGTCTGTGTGTAAATATTACAACCGGTTGGTGTTGCCAGTTGCATTCGTTCACATAGAGCACGTAAAGCCCGAGGTGGAGTTAGAGCAATGACTGCAGTTAAGTAATGACACTAATAGGTTTAGTATAGACGACTTATTTTCTGGAATTGAGGCCCTATGTTCCACCTAGGAACTACGGGAAAATATATATATATATTTTCTGGAATGGATTGTGTAGTTTGTTAGTTAAATAGTTCTAAACGCCCGAATGCCCGAAGATGGCGAGTTGATCACTCTTAGACTACTATATACAATCCTTTGTGAGTCCAACCAAAAACTCATGAAATTGAATACTAACTGCTCCACAATGTACCTCCAATCTGTCACAAATCTGCCCAGCTGCTTTACTACCTTTCCTCTGTTTCCTATAAGTATGAGATCGTAGGTATTTTAGCCTCGTTTTGGGAACGAATTGCTGAGATGATTCTATCTCAGGTACTTCCAAGTAGGTTGTTCAACTATTCAATTTTCAATCCTATCGCATGAATCCCGCCCAAGCAGCTTGTTCAACTGACACCCGATAAAATTTTCAATATCGTCATATGAATCCCGACCGGAATGTGTACGTTTTAAACTCTTCCAACCATTGGAAAGGTGAAATTTTCTGGGAGCGAAGATCTCACTAGACCTTTAACGATGACTTCTGGATCTGGTTCAGAGAACTGATCAGTCTTGCAGTTTCCAATTTGGCTATGGGCAAGCACCCAAACCAATCTAATCATCACTTCGGTAATCTTGAGTATACGGTCAGCGGGCTCAAGTCTAATATCGCCACCCTACCTAGATCTATTGTTACCTTAATGACAGTGAATTCCGCCAGGAATGCGTTGCAATAGGAAGTCTAAAACTTGAACTGAGAGATATGTAATTCCTGACAAGTTTTGTTCTATCCTTAAAAAGCTCACCGCATCTTTTCTCCAGCGACTATTTCCCTACATAGCTTCCTCGATTGTATGTGAAGCGTGAAACGTTTTCTAATCATAGTTTATATCGAATCTAATGTCCCAAAAGTGGGTAACGAGAAACGAAACCATTTAATGTTAACTAGGATGTATCACTCGCAGGCGGCCCGCCCCCTTATGCAACTACTTGCAAAAAATTTTAGATATGCTAAGAATCCTTCCAGCAGAAATAGTTTTTTTTTAACTAATACCAAAGGATGGAAAATGTAGATCTAAGTCTAGATCGTACTCATCTCTACTTTTTACAAGGTGTGAAGACTTCAGGTGTCCATGTTAAAGTCCTAACAAATGAACTGCCTTTCTTGATTAGTAAAACTACAGAAAGTTATAATTTATCGCGCCTCCTGTGAAACTCCAATAATGAAAGTCTTATTAGAAACTAATCTCTGACAACTAGTTTATGGTACAAACAGTAATTGAAATAAAAGAGAAAGGCAACAAAAACATGAACTTAACCAATGCTATTGGCTAAGCAATCATGGGGTTCAATAAATGTGCTAAATCTATAAACTACATTTAAAGAAGGGTCATGGTAATTTCCAACAAGCCGTCATTGTGTAATTTCACACAAAACTTTGAATTTTTGTGAACTCAAAAAATAAAAAAAAAATCGAGTGAAATGGGGGAAAAAAATCATAAATTAACAGATAATATTGTATAAATCGACATTGTGTGAAAACAATTGTGGAATCCATGCTAATTATTACACACTCCATTTGCCCGCTCCAACATTGTCGCCCGCTTGTCACATGGATGAATCGAAGCACAGAGCCTACGAATGTAGACAAAAATATACAAAATGTAAGTGAGCAAATTAAAAGTCCTATTAAGATGCGAAAATCACAACACTTGAGACAACGTTGAAGCATCATTAACCAGCAAAGCTTTTGGCACAAAGGGAAATTCCCTCACACCACAACACACACCATACCGACATGGAGAGCTCCAGCATTACTTCATCCGCGATTTCCACATGTGATTCCCACATGAGTAGCGTGAAAAAATAATAAGTGCAAAACTCAATACGAACAACAACAATAACAACACATTTGGCGCATCAAAAGCAATTAACGGCGGAGCGACAGACACCGACTGCCGTTGCACAGTGATTAAAATGTATCCACATGCTCGTATTTGCTTTTGTGGTCTGGCGGCTCCGCTCTGTGACGTCTGTCATCTCATATGTATTTACTGTAGTATTATGTTTTGTGTGTTGTTTTATTTTTTTGTCGAAGTGTTAATGTTTGCAACGTAATTACTGTACCCACTTGGCTATGTGGTAACTACACTTTTGCTCTCATCATATCATCACATCGCGTTTCCATACCTTGATTTGTCTAACATTGCCCATTGTTATCCAGATCACGTGACTGTCGTTCATCATATAAGGTGAGTGGTCGTCAACAGCGTCGATCAGTGTCTAGATTGTCGCTTTGAGGACAGACATGCTACGTTTCAGGTCGGAAAAGTTTCTATAAACGAACTATAAGTGAATGTGCGGACACACCTTTTGTCTATAGTGACGAGTGAAGGCAATAACTTGAGACTCGCAAAGTCGCAGCAAAGTCAAAAGGTGTGGAAACATGTTGAATAAAATATACCACTATGTCATACTTTTCATTGCTCTTTTCTCTCTTTATATTAGGTCTCCGCTCGTCCGAAGATTTGATAGCACTCTGCGGAATAAATTTTATCGTTATATCAAACTTTTAATTTCTCGGTTCATCCACAATAATTCGATAGAGTTTATAAACGATATCTGAATCTGAACCGTTCTGGGTATATTGCGAACTAATCTTTGGAATTGATGATACAGAATGCTGTCTGTTTCTTTTTTTAAACTTTCAGACCTTTCGAAAATGATTTTTATGTCGAAAAATATTATTTTACTGATGATAATTTTGCAGTTTTCATTTAAGATTCCAGGCCGAAAAGTCAGAACCCCGTTAACTTATCAAACTGATTTAAGCTTTCAGGCCGGAAAGTCAGGAACTCGATATCTCATCATACTGAAGTTGAAAAAAATACTAAAAAAATCAAAAAACAAAAAAAAAAACCGATTGCTTATGAAAAAAATTGTTTTTAAAATGCAGGATCCCGAATTTCTTTGAATATCAACGATCTTGCCCAAATGTTCTTTGTTTTTTTTACTAATAAATATTTATTTTATATTCAAATTTAAAAACTCGACATTTTTCTGCCTCCATCTTTCTATTTTTCTCTTTATTTCTCATACTTGACGATAAATTTAATTGTGAGCATAAAAATATGAAATTTAAAATAATTTTCGTGCAATCAAAAAGCGAAGTGTTGCCAATAAAATCTACTTCATGAATCACTAAAAAATACAGTTAACCATTTTACATAACTTCCAATGCGATAAACCAAAAAACAACAAAACAACAGACAACATTTTTGCAGACGCGCAGAGTATGAGCCGAAGTTTGTCCACCGCTCACCCCCCTCGAAATCGTGTTATGGTTTGCCCAAACATTATGGTACCTGCTGTCATTACTTGAATGGTTGTAGTGGTTGTTGTAGAAGAGTCAACGAACTGGAACACCGTGATGACGATGATAGACAAACAGAGAATTGAAGAGTACAAGCCCACATACATACAAACACACATAGAAATGCATCAACTCGCATGCATTGGTAGATTTAGATGAGTGCAGCGGCATGTGTGTATTTGTGTTGCTTGTTTGCGGCTCAAATCACATAAAAGTATTTTACAGTTAGTGCAGCAGACAGTTTAATTTGTTGTTGCGCATAAATGCAGTCATATTTTGTGTTTGTGTTTACATAGTCATACATACCCTGCGGGAAATTCATAGCATAGATGCTTTGACATTACAAATCTCTTATATACTTCTATGTGAGCAAAAGTTAGTTCGTAATTTGCTCAACAATGAGAATAATATATGTTATATAGCTGCCTCTCCTTAGGCTTCAAAATATGTAACGGATGACCCAAGTAGAGGTACTTTTTCAATAGACATCGCGCATGTGTCAAGCTGTCATGTTATTTTTATTCAGTATTTTTTAGCATTTCACCATTATAAATCGTTGAACTGTAAAGAATGTGTTTCGCGTGCTTCGCTCAAGTTATGATCAACATAACCCATCTTGAGACCCAGCACTCTTTATTGTATAATATTCGACCGAATATACCACGTCCAGTACGCAGTAAAGAAAATATAGCAGCCGATGAGGCCCATTTCTGACTCAATGTGTATGCAAATGAGCAAAATTGTCACATTTGGGACAAAGAGCAATCTGAAGAGATTCAAGAGCTGCCATTCTTCCCAAAAAAATCAACGGTTTGGTTTGGTTTGTGAGCCTGAGGAATCATCGGTCCACATTTCTGCAAAAATTTTGCCGGTGAGAGCATAGCCGTCAATGGCGACCATTATCGCGCTATGATAACCTATTTAATGTATGAAATTGAAGCTCGTGGTCTCGGCGACATTTGGTTTCAACAAGACGGCGCCATTTTCCACACATCTCATCAATCAATGGTTTTATTGAGAGAAGACTTCGGTGAACAGATTATTTCATGTTTTGCGCCCGTCGATTGGCGGCCACCAAGATCGTGTGATATTGCACCGTTAGACAAAAAATCTAAAATAAAATGGCAAAATTCGAGGTCTAAATTTTCCGTCACTTGAAAAGTTCCTCAATTTTTTTTTTTTTTTTTTTTTTTTTTTTTTTTTTTTTTTTTTTTTGAAATTTCTGATTTGTTAAAACAAAGTATCGCCAATTAGCATTCCGACAGGGCACATGCCTGCAAGTACACATACAGTTATGCCGGCACAAATGCAATTCAAATGAGTAGCAACACTGGACAGCTGGTTTGCATCTCTCCCACATGCACACACACAAGCACAGACTTATTTGCATCGCACATACGTCCATGGTCATGTGGCAAAGCCAAGGCATTGGACCCATTGTCACACCGGACGAGCGCCAACACATTGGGCCACAAGTACCATGCATGTGCTCATATGTGGAGGGTGGTGTGTGGTTGTATGCAAAATTGAAATGTAAATGTCGCCAACGCTGTGGAGGCCAATGACAATAACAAATACTATACATAAAGCAGCCACTTTGTGGCATGGTAATTTATTGTTTGTATTGGCTCGGTTTGGTTTGATTTCGTTCGCCTCTGCTTGACTTTAGTTGTACTTATTGTTGTTGTTGTTTTTGCAATTATCGTTTTTGATCTTGTTGTTGTTGTTGGCGATGATGCAGGAAACGCATTTGCCGCCATTAACTGAGTACTCGTACCCGATATAGCATTTGCAAAAAGCAGCAATACTCAACAATAACAACAATAACAACAACAAGCAACTCAACTCATTGAACCTCATCGCACACGCACTCCTTTCACCTAACACATACTCCTCCCTCTCAATATAATACTTTAATGCACAAAAGTTGCAATATAATTCTATAAGTCATCGTCGTGGTGCTGGTGTCTGCCTTGCCTGTCTGCCTTGCCTGTCTGCTTCTCGCTCTAGTTTTTGTCGCCAAGTTCAATTGGTTACAATAAATCTTTTTTGTGTTGGTTTTTTTTTTGGATTTGTTTTTGCATTTTATCAGCTGCATTCAGATGCAAATTCAAAGCTATGAATGTAGTACCGTAAAGTTTAAGTCTATAACGGCTGAACAAAAGTATAAAAATATATATAGATTTTTTTTATTAAAATTTTATATTTTATTTTTGTAATGTATAATATTAAAAAAAAAACATTGTTTAGAGAAGAATTTTTTTCGCAAAAAAAATTATTTTTATTGAAAGAAATATATTTACAAATATTTTATAAGAATTTTTTTTAGAAAAAATTTATTTAATTTTGTTTTGTTCTTGATACTTTTTTATGCCAGCCAAATATTGGGTTGTCAATAAAGTCTTGCGGAATTTTTATTGAATCAATTCGTGTGGCACCCATACATCGAGCTTCTTAGTGACTCCAAGCTTCTTCAAATGGTTTATAACGGTTTGGTGACTACTATGCCGGTCTCTTTCGACCAATTCAGGGATTTTATCGCAATTTTCGACGACAGACCTTCCGGAGCGTGGTGCATCTTCGACCACCTCTACACCAGAACGAAAACGTTGAAACCATCGTTGTCCAGTGGAAATGGAAACTGTATAGAGTCCATAAACTGCACAAAGTTTATTGGCGGCTTGAGATGCATTTTTGCCTTTGTCGTAGTAGTACTGTAAAATATGCCGTATTTTCTCTTTATTTTGCTCCATGTTTGCGACGCTATAACTCACGAACGACTTAAAAGAAACGACAATCAATCAAACACGTGTTAGCGCTTGAAACGAGCTTTCCAAAAAGGTACAGGATGACCCGATGCGACGAATAAAACTAGAACTACGCGCTTTCAGTGCCAACTAGCGAAAATACCGCAAGACTTTTTTGACAACCAATATTTTAGAAGAAATTACGGGCTTTTCAATATTTGCGCTGCAAAAGTTACAAAAGTTTTTTTTTTGTATTAAGATGGAATATTAATAAAATTCTTTATTTCTGTGAAGTGCATTCGATGACATTATGTATGGAACTCGATTTTTTGTTGCATGGCAACCACGGGTATTCTACAGATGCTACAGATGCTAAACCCAATTTGTGACGGTTTTCAAGCATAAATCGGCCGATACTGCTGCGATTTCATATTGTTGGCATAGACCATAGACTTGATGTAGCACCACTGGAAATAGTCCAACAGCGTCAAATCGCACGACCGCGGCGGCCAATTGACTGAGGCATTCCGGGAGATAACACGTTCACCAAATTTGGTTTTCAATAAATCGATTGTGACTTGTAGCGCCGTCCTGTTAGATCCATATTTTGTCATCCAATTCGAACCAAAACTATTCGGTTATCATTGAGCGGTACCGATTCCCATTCACAGTAACGTGCCGGTCGTGATCATCACGGAAGAAGTACGGCCCAGTGACGCCGCCGTACCATAAAACGCACCAAACCGTAATTATTTCGAAATGCAATTGTAACTTATAGAGTATGTGTGGATTGCCTGACCAATAACGCATATTTTGCTTATTGACTTAGCCATTCGGCCAGAAATGAGTCTCGTCGCTGAAGATGATTTTTCGATGAAAATCCGTATCATTTTCAAGTTGTTGCTCAGCCTAATTCACGAACATAAGACGATTCTGGTGGTCAAGCGGCTTCAGTTCTTGCGTCAATTTGATCTTGTAAGGATGCAAGCCAAGATCTTTTCGCAAAATGCTCCGCAACAACGTCACAGAGATGCCCACCAACGCTTGAGAACGGCGTGTGAGGGACTGATTTGGGTCTTCCTCAATTGCTGCGCTAGCCGGCAGCAATATTCTCGACACTACGGGCACTTCTTTGTCTCACTGGCACGCGAGCATTTTGTACTTTGCTTGTGGATTCAAATTTTTCTACTAGACGCTCAATTGTTGATATGACGGGACGATTATGCCGACCATAAATTGGACGTAGCGCTCCTAAAAGGCCACTGAGGACACTGACTACGAATTTCGGTAGTAATTTTTAATAATTTCGACTCGTTGTATCTTAAAGTACATCTTTCCATGACGAAATGATGAACCTTACTGAAGAGAAATGTCAAAAGAGCGGGAAAAATATGATGTCCTTTGCTGTCCATATAGGTCTACTTTTGTAGCATCCGTATTGAAAAACACGTTATGAAAATTTTTTTTATTTGACAGGAAATCTTCACGAAATTTGGCATGGAATTGTGCAAGGTAAAGGTATTGTCTCCGAACAAATTGTTCAGATCGGACTACTATAGCATTTAGCTACCATACAAACTGAACGATATTCAGATTCTTTCATGTAAAGCTTTTTTATTTCAGAAGATTCCTTCTCTTCTTCGAAAGTCTACATGGATTTTCCAAAGCAACGGCACAATCTCCGATGAAATTAAGAGAACATATACGAGGTGGGTTCAAAAAGTACCACGAATCGTAACTGACAGTTTTCTTCAATTGCAGAGGCGTGGTGCATCATGAGTTCTTGCCACAGGGAAGAACGGTCAATAAAGAATATTACCTGCAAGAAACGCCCGGATTTGTGGAAGAACAAAAAATGGCTTTTGCACCACGATAACGCCCCTGCTCACACACATCGTTGCTTGTGCGCGACTTTTTGGCCAAAAACAACACACTAATGATGCCGCAGCCACCGTATTCCCCAGATCTGGCCCCCAGTGACTTTTTCTTGTTCGCTAAACTGAAGAGGTCCATGAAAGGACGACGTTACGCTTCTCTTGACGAGATAAAGACTTCGATACCGTCGGAGGAGCTGAAGAAGATAACAAAAAACGATTTTTTGAAGTGCTTCGAAGATTGGAAAAACCGTTGGCACAAGTGTATAATATCTTATGGGGATTACTTTGAAGGGGACAAAATAGATATTCATGAATAAATAAATAATTTTTGAAAAAACACAAAATTCGCAATACTTTTTGAACACACCTCGTAAACTGACCGATAAAAATCAAATTCTGTCAGTAAATAGAAGATGTCTAGTCGTGGTGTTGCTTAGGTTTAAATCGCCTCCAAAAATAACATTGTTTTCTAACCAAAATGAACACATTAAATTAACCAATAAAATTACTCGCCATTCACCACAATGCACTAAAATACCATGTAAAGTCAATATTTTTTCGATTCACCCGTTTCATAGCCATTAACGCGACAATTGTCACAACCGACAAGCAATGCCACCTACAACGGGGTCTGAGGCTTGTCTCGCCAAATCGATTTTTATCTTTATTTATATGAAATCAAGCAGGCGTGCGTTGCTGCAAACATTTGTAGGCACTTCGATTGTAGGACGTTAACACTTCTGTGGTCGACTCTGAAGTTCACGCTAAAGAACAAAGTTTTGCTACTGAAGAGTGGCTGCCAATATGCATATAATATTTAAATGTCAATGTAAATGTTTCACTAAACTCTTATCGTTTACATTGTAAAGGTGCTTCGAGTGCTTCAGGCTTTGGTGAATGGTGCAGGATTCAGTAACGGCAATCAGCTCAAAATCTTAGTTACTAATTATGCCTGATTCACCTTCGAAATGTCACGCTTATACTGGAGTACAGTGTTAAGGTGCTTGAAAGCCGGAAATATACAATATTTTTTTCTACTAATTTCTACTAAAGCGTAGCAAATAACCAAAGCCGATACGTCAAACACTTATAAAGCAATTATTTAAATGAAAAATTTTCAAAATAATAACCAAACAATCATATTGACCGAATCACAAACTCATATGCTATACATGCAAACACACACACACAAAACAAACTGGCTTTGAGCACTCGCAGTTTGCCGTCACAATATAAATTATACAATTGTTTAACTGTTTATTTATGCATCGAATGTTATTTTAATGGCAAACCAAACTGTTGCCCCATTCAGGGCGCCTCACCGCACTTCCCTCCCATTTATGTGCCGGCTCGATGGTAAGTGTTTATTTAACATATTTTCACTCACCGCACACATTCTAAGCGCATGTGTGTGTGTGTGTGTGCAAGCGAGCGCTTGTCTACGCGCCGGTGTTTAGTGTGTAGGCAAATAAATGCTCCCAAGTGGTGCATGGAGCCTGGTAATTTATGCACACGTGCTGCCGGTCGATCGTCCGACCATCTTCGCCCCACCTACACACACACACACATTTATGTATTTATGCACTTCGCCTGCAGCGCACGCCTTCCCTCACGTTACCTACCTACTCGTTTATGCATTAGCCTATATTTTTCACACACTCGTAATGCTTATACTCGTAAATGAATTTACATACATTATTGCCATGAAGCACCGGAAAAAAATGAGAAATGCTAAGTAAACATCGGTGCGTTGACAGTAGTTGCTTTTGTTTTGTGTGTCTGCATGACATTAGTTGTCGGTCGTTCGATTCGAAATGCGTTGGCTATTTATTGATGTTCGATAACTGTTGGACGTCGCCGCTTATTTGTTTGTGTAGCATTTCGCTTTTGATAGCCCTTAGAGCCACGTTGTGCTTAGCTGCATATGTATGTGTGTGTGTTTATGTATGCATGCCGGCAGTATAATTCCGGGAGCTGCATTCAAAGTGTTATTTAATGTGTTATTTTGCCTTTGACGCATCTAATCAAGTTAATTATAGTTATTTTGTTAATGCAAGGTTGTTTTTCGGTAGCAAATGGAGCGGCCACTGTAGTGAGAAAAAAATGTTTGGGGTATTCAATAAAAGTTTGGAGCGCAATGGTGGAATTGTGGGACAAATTGATGTTAATGGATACCCATATTGCCAGCTATTTATGAAAGTGAAATATAATGACTGCATTTAAGTTCAAATTATTGGAAAACAGCTCGAAATAATATATCTTCTTCTCATTTTCTGGAGTGTGCTTTATTTTTTTCCCCAAGTATGCACTTAATCAAGTTAAAAATAGCGTCCAAAGTGAACTAAAACAAGAGGAAACGTTAACTTTGGCTGCACCGAAGCTAATACCCTTCACAGGTGTATTTCTTTTAGTAACTATGTGTCCAGTTTGTATGGAAGCTGTGTGCCAAAGTTATCCGATCTGAACAATTTTTTCGGAGATTACTCTATTGCCTTAAGCAGTATTCTATGTCAAATTTCATGAAGATACCACGTCAAATACGAAAGTTTTCCATACAAGCCCTTGATTCCGATCGTTCGGTTTCTATGGCAACTATATGCTATAGTTAACCGATCTGAAAAATTTCTTTCGATATTACATTATTCCTAGGAACAATAACTCATACCAAATTTCGTGAAGATATATCGTCAAATAAGGAAGTTTCCCTTGCAAGTATCTGATTCCGATCATTCAGTTTGTATGGCAACTATATGCTATAGTGAGCCGATCTGAACAATTTCTTCGGAGATTACATTGTTGCCTTAGAAAATAATCTATACCAAATTTCGAGAATATATCTTGTCAAATACGAAAGTTTTCCATACAAGCCCTTGATTCCGATCGTTCGGTTTGTATGGCAACTACATATATGTCAAAGTAATCCGATCTGAACAATTTCTTCGGAGATTACATTGTTGCCTTAGAAAATAATCTATACCAAATTTCGTGAATATATCTTGTCAAATGCGAAAGTTTTTCATACAAGCCCTTGATTCCGATCGTTCGGTTTGTATGGCAATTTCTTCGGAGATTACATTGTTGCCTTAGAAAATAATCTAACCAAATTTCGTGAATATATCTTGTCAAATACGAAAGTTTTCCATACAAGCCCTTGATTCCGATCGTTCGGTTTGTATGGCAACTATATGCTATAGTGAGCCGATCTGAACAATTTCTTCGGAGATTACATTGTTGCCTTAGAAAATAATATATACCAAATTTCGTGAATATATCTTGTCAAATGCGAAAGTTTTCCATACAAGCCCTTGATTCCGATCATTCAGTTTGTATGACAGCTATATGTTATAGTGGTCCAATATCTGCAGTTCCGACAAATGAGCAGTTTCTTGAAGAGAAAATGACGTTTGCAAAATTTCAAAACGACAGACAGACGGACATGGCTAAATCGACTCAGCTCAACATACTGATCATTTATACATATATATACTTTATAGGGTCTCCGATGCTTTCTTCCAAGTGTTACAAACTTCGTGACAAACGTAATATACCCTGTTCAGGGTATAATAATTTCATAGAAAAGATGTAGAGTGAATATCAATAAAGATTTAGAAAAGTTTAAAATTAAAAATTTGCTGATAAAAAATTTTAAAAATTTTACTTACACCCTATACCAACTTATTTCGAACCATGTCCTTCAAATGAAGGGTAATTTGTATAAAATATTTGTTTCCCTGTTATATAGATCTGAACGTCTGTAATCAGCTGTTGATTTATTCAAACTTGTTCATAATAGCAACCACTTTGCTCTTCAGTGCCAATCGTTCTTAAAAAAAATTAAAAACAAAAACAGCTATTGCGCCCTAATCCCTTTAACAGCGCCGTCTAAGCCGTAACCAATGAGTTCCACAAACAAAAAAACCGATTGATTATGGTATTAGTCATTTCTACGAAAAAGTATTAGCAACATGTCATACATACCCACTTGTGCACTTTAGTTCTATTTAAGTAAGTACAT
This sequence comes from Bactrocera correcta, assembly GCA_027475135.1. Lineage (NCBI taxonomy): Eukaryota > Metazoa > Arthropoda > Insecta > Diptera > Tephritidae > Bactrocera > Bactrocera correcta. The sequence goes on from CM050327.1 coordinate 76,564,489, forward strand.
ACATACATATGTATGTATAAGTATGTATGTACACATATCTCGCAGACTTTCGATATCATCTTTTATAAATGCTTTTAGTGCATATGCCAATCATTGTACGCTAATTTACCTATACCACATACACATACTTAGCTACTCATGCCACAAATGATCAATTAATCACCAACATTTGTGACATGTTGACAATTATTTTCCATTTCATCGAAACACTGTTGCATAGTGACCAATGTTGACAGCAAAACCTCACCTGTAAAAGAACACAACTTTACATACAATATGCTGAACAGCCACTCAGTGATGTACCTGTGGTTCGTAGAGCGTTGCCACCTGCAAAGAAGAGGTACAACCCCAGCCACGTGCATCGATTTCCAACTAACCTAATTTCAATGCCATTACAACTTATACCACTTTAGATAGGTACATACATATGTATATTATTACTGTTTCAGGCTTTCATAGCGCACTTTAACGGTAAAAGCTACAAACCAACACCCCCTCTCACTCACCTATGGCCACATAGCAGTGCGCACATTCCTGTTGACTTCCCTTTTCGGTTTTGTAAGTGTTGTGTCTCAATGCCTGCTGGCATTATTATCTACTTTTTATGTATCTCAATGTGGGTATTGGCTTGTAAAGGCTTCCCTATCGAACTTGAACTCAATTAAGTGCGCTCTAAAAAGTTGTTTCCTTTTCGCTCTCGTTTCCTTACTTAGAAATTCCCTTTCTTCCTATCGTCGCTTTATACATTTTATTATTATGTATTTTCTTATGCCCTCGTTTTTTGTTGGATTTGTTTTTTTTCCCCTGGCACATTTTCATTTCACCACCCGGCTGGCTGTGCGCTTCCTCCCTTCCATCTGCGTGGCATTTATGTAAGTATGCAATGACTTAGTGTCAATAAATGCATCGAGTGTGAGTGGAAGTATTTTATTTATGGGCTAGAAGCTGTTGCATGCTTTTCGAGGGGGCGGCGGTCTTGGTGGCTCAGCCGTTCAGGGAAGTTCGTGTACTGCCAGGAAGTGTTTTTAGTTTTCCATTGTCGTTGCATATTTCTTTTTATACCCTGAACAGGATATATTTCCGAAAGGAATATACGGGAACTAATAAGTCAGTTTTAGAAATATAAATCTGAAATTTTGCAAAAGCCCTTTTCTCTCCAAGATGCTGCTTATTTGCCGGAATCACCGATATGGGATCACATACATAGCACATACATACATATGTATGTAGCTGTCATATAAAATCATCAGTCAAAATCGAGTCTTTGTATGGAAAACTTTTTTATTTTAGAAGTTATCTTCGCGAAATTTTGCATGGATTGTTTTCAGAGGTAATGCAACAATATCTGAACAAATTATTCAAATAGGACCACTATAGCATGTAGCTCCTATACAAAGTGATCGGTCAAAATCAGGTCCTTGTATGGAAAACTTTTTTATTTTAGAAGTTATCTTCACAAAATTTGACATGGATTATTATCTGAGGCAATAATACAATATCTAAACAAATTATTCAAATAGGACCACTATATCATGTAGCTCCCATACAAAGTGATCGGTCAAAATCAGGTAATTGTATGGAAAACTTTTTTATTTTAGAAGTTATCTTCACGAAATTTGGCGTGGATTGTTATCTCAGGCAATGCTACAATATCTGAAAAAAATATTCAAATAGGACCACTATAGCATGTAGCTCCCATACAAAGTGATCGGTCAAAATCAGGTCCTTGTATAGAAAACTTTTTTTATTTTAGAAGTTATCTTCGCGAAATTTGGCATGGATTGTTATCTGAGGTAATGCAACAATATCTGAACAAATTATTCAAATAGGACCACTATAGCATATAGCTGTCATACAAACTGACCGTTTATATAGGGTATAGGGTATACTTGTATATTATATTTTGAGTGCAGCCAAAGTTAACGTTTTTTCTTGTTCTACTTTATAATTTCATGTATATATATATTGTGTATGCGCGTTGTCACAATTCAAATGTCATCGCAAAAGTACTCGTTCGTTTGCTCGTAAATTTTCTAAAGATTTATTTTTAGTTATGCTCTTAAAGGGCAGGCACAACTTGCAACAAATCCTCAATTCGTGCACTAGCAGACATACATATGTATGTAAGTTTGTAAATATATACATACATGCAGCAAAATCACTCCACGTCACTTTTATCTGCCTCGCGTTGCTCGTTTTGTCAGCAACTGTCGCTATTTTATTCATCAATGTCTTGTTGCAACAGATGCACCAGTTTTTCACTGAGCCGTACATCCGCGCGCGCCTATAAATGTACTTACAATGCTGCGAAACGTGCTGCTTACGAATCATAATGCTTACAAATGTATGATATTTCTATGCATGTATGTATGTATGAGTATGAGATGGGCATACTCATGCTCTTGGCAGCAATTCTTCTTTCGGTTTTTAGTGCTCAATTCCGGGTTCAATTCAATTTGGTGCGCTCGCTCACTCTCCTGTTGCCGTGTGCCGCTTTATTGTGCCCCATTGGATTTATTGAAAATATTCCTTACATTTATGTGCATTATTTATGACCAGGTGCATGTGTCCCCCTTTTGAGTACACTTTCATTCAATTGCACATTTGTCCATTCATATATTTCGTGGTTGCTTGCTACTCATTATTGTGGCACGGTTGTCAGCCAATGCTGTTGAAAAATTTCATAAATTGTGTAGACTTCAAAAACTTGTAACACTTTGCTGTAACAGGTGGTCTCCAAGCAATATAAATGCAACCCTGATTGTTTTTTTTTTTATATTTAATACCTTCTTAATCAGAACTGTTGACAATATTCTTATTTAGCGTTCTCCTAGTCAAGTATGTTTTCTTTTCATAAGTAAAATAGTTTTTTTTCCATAGCGCCACCTGGCGACCATAAGTAATTAAGTACAAGTGTTGAAAAATAAAATTGAAAACTTAGACTATTCAGAAATAAATTTTGCCTAATATACCTTTAGCGTTACTTTCTCCAGACTGGATAAGGAAGCGTTGCAAAGGGGTCTGGTAGTGAACGAGGGCAAGACGAAATATCTGCTGTCATCAAGCAAACAGTCGTCGCACTCGCGACTTGACTCCAACGTCACTGTTGACTGTTATAACTTCGAAGTCGAACGTAATTGCGTCTATATATATATATAACTAACAACAACGCCAGCCTCGTAATCCAATGCAGAATAACTCTTGCCAACAGGTGCTACTTCGGACTGAGTAAGCAATTGAGAAGAAAACTCCTCTATCGACGAACAAAGACCACACTATCGACGAACAAAGACCAAACTGTACAAGTCACTCATCCTCCCCGTCCTGCCATATGGTGCAGAGGCATGGACGATGACAACATCTGATGAGTCGACGCTACGAGTTCTCGAGAGAAAGGCTCTGCAGTAGATTTATGGTCCTTTGCGCACTGGCAAAATGGACATAGTTCAGCAAATTAAGAGACAGCGGCTGTGTTGGCTAGGTCATGTCGGCCGAATGGATGAAAATACACCACCTCTAAGAGTATTCGACGCAGTACCCTCAGAGGAAGAAGAATATCTCCACTCCGTTTGAAAGACCAGGTAGAGAAGGACCTGACTTCACTTGGAATCTCCAATGAATAGTAAAGAAAAAGAAGAATATATCCTCCGAAATAATCTTACCCAGATTGGTTGGTCAACCAACCAACATCGACAGCTATATGGTATAGTGATGCGATATCGGCAATTTCGACCATCCATTCCCCACCACCCAACACTATCTAAAGCACCACTTTTTCTCTGTGCTTTCTAATAAATGTGGGTATGTGTATGAGTTGCTTTATGCTGCGACGGCATAATCAACGCGAATATTATCGACCACAGAGCACGTACTATCAGAACCACTAACGTTGCTGCACTCCAATAGTCGTTCAACACTCCCTCAAACTTACAAATGTATTTGACATATGCGAAAAAAATTCACTTTTTTAATAGATAGATACACAAAAACCACACGAAACATGCATGCGAAAGCAGCGGAATGGAGTCAGATCAAGAGCCGGAGCCTGCCTGCCTACTGCTAACGGCAAAGGAGCACAACGCAATGCGCGACAAAGGAAAAGTTTGCTTAATAACATGCATCAACAGCTGCTGATGTTGTTGTCGGAGGCAACGGCACTGTGACATCCTGGCTGGCATATTTGTCGTACGTGGCTGGCAAGCCAACGAAAAACAACACAACTCGCCCCCAAACATACTACTCTGCCGCAGACACAATGCGTTCTAGAAGAAAAGATTTTTTCCCCCACAAAGTCGGCAAAAAAGCGCTCTGCACGCCATCTTGATTTTGTCTGTCCTGCTAAGTGAGTGAGTGTGTGTATATGTGCATATGCCCTGTCGTGACGCGGTTGCTGACTAGTTGGCTGACTAAGCACACAATGCTTGCTCACTCGCTGGCATGAGTGGGTCGTGGTTAAGGTTTGGGGCGCAAATTTCAATAGTCATTTTCAACAGTTTCCAACGGCAGTTGTGTTTGAGCACGTGTGTCGCTTTGGCAAACGGCTCCCAAAGTCCTTCAACACTATCCTTCTGTCGGACTTGCTGACTCTGCGAATGTTGACCGCTTCCCTGGCCGTACCTGTGCCTATCAGCGTGTTTTCCATTAACTATGCATTGCTTGCTGATGCGTTGTTGCTGCTATTGTTGTCGCTTTTGTTGAATTCATTGTTTGCGCGTATTTTTGCTTTATCGATGTGTATTTACTTGAAATTCGCCAATTGAACGAGTTTGTGGTGAATACTCTTGGAAGAACAATTGCAAAGCATCCATGACGCAGTGGTCAGTTGGGAGGGGAAGTTATCGACATATCGATTACAACTTTTTTAAGTGTGATGGTATTTCAATAGTGCTGGGAAGGGTGAGAATATATTTCTTGAAATTGATTTTCCTCTCTAAAAGTGTGCTTGGTCGTTTTCTGTAAAATTAATCGAATTAAATTCTAAACTTTTTTGAATAATTATATAATATTAAACTTTATGAGAAATTGCTATCTAAATCGAACTCAACATATTTCGTCGGAGTCGATTTTTTTTTTTTCAAGATTTATATAATCTTCTATATATATAATTTAAAAAGTAAAGTTAATACTATATATTTGTCGGACGCATTTTTGATTTTGTATAAATGTCTGAGAGGGTCGAAGGGTCCGCTCGAAATTTTTCGTTTTGCCATTAGAAAGAAAGCAAGAGCTCGCTTAATTTATTTGATATTATATGGAGGAAAATTAGCTGGAAACGTTTAGTCAACTTCTCCTCCATTGTCCACGCTTTTGCACGACTGAGGCTGACATATTTCAGTAGTCTTACCTTCGGGAAACCAGAAGACATAGACGAAACAGACATCAGCCTTCTCAACAAATTTGTGGGAGGCTCAAAGCGCTTCGTCGATTTGTAATGGCCTTATTATTCACTATATTGGAGTTTTTAGGTACCGCAACGGAACGGCGTTCTTCGCCTTCCAAAGTCAGTTCGACCTCTTAACCTAACCTAACTTATTCTTCGACTCTACAAAGTTAGACTGCCTTTGGTTGCTAAAATATAATATGCTGATATAAAATAAGATGTCTTATTAGAAATGACGACCAAATCCAACCCAATTTAATATCGCGCCATACTCCCTTTGCCTGCAAAACTGCATTTTGGACCTTGTAGGATCAAGCCTCTTGAAATAGAATCCTCTTTGATCTTCTAAGATACTGACATGAAAAATTAGCTAACACATCTTCTCTACTTTAATCTCTGCTAATGTAGAAAAAGTTTTTCTTATGTTCTACACACCTGCGAAACCAGTATGTTACACGCTACAACGGCTGATTACATCGATTCGCCTATTTGCCATTGTTCCCGCTGTCATTTGTGCATATCTTTATTCCGTTCTTATTTGTTGTTGTACCTTTTGACGACCCACGAAACGCTCTCTCGTGTCTAACTTGCTGACATTTCGGCGAGATGGCATCGACAGATTTGTTGTGCTGTTAAATAGATGGTGTGGTTACATCTGAGCGCGCACATACAACTCACTTGACAGTGTCGCGCGATGAGCAAGCAAATCGCTTGATGCTCCACCGTAAGAAACCACCATATTATACTATATACTCCTCGTATGCATATTCATGCGATTGTCTATCGAATGTTGTGGCTTTTGCTTTTGCTGTTATTTAGATACACACGACTGCTGTTACTGTTGTTGTTAGTGTTGTTACCGAGCTTGTTGACACACAGCCCATCATTCAGACGGAAAGAAAAGAAGGTGTGTTCGCGCCTGTGAATATGTACATAGCTATTGAGAGATACTTGCTTGAGGCACTGATTTTATTTTTTTTTTTTAATTTTTTCGCTTTTGCTGCCTTCCGTTCTTCCTGAGTTAGCTAGCTACGTGATAATTGTATCTGGCACCATATCTTTATTTGTTGCTCGTTCTTCCTTTCTTTACACATTGTTCTTTGCCGTGTGCGCTTAGTTCTCACGCTCGATTTAACGCATAAAATTATTCAATAAACATGTTTATTTAATTTCCGATAAAATCGCGCATATCTATTGCCAATACGTGGGCTATGAATAGTGTGAGTCAATAAAACACTCGTTTGCGCGACTTCAAGTCGTTAAATTAATTGAAGTGCTGCCTGACTGCCGAGCGCTAGTTTTGTTTTTGTTATTGGCCTGTTGTTTGATTTTATATTTAATGTGTTTACAAATACTTACATATTTGTTTTTCTTTTGTATTTTTATTGTTTTTAAATTTTTTTTTTATTTATTTTTATATTTTTTTTTTTTTTATTTTATTTTTTTTTTTTATTTTATATTTTTAATTTTTTTTTTTTTTTTTTGGAATTTAAAATTTTTTTTATATGTATAATTTCCGATTTAGTGACAGCCCTTCCATCCATTTCCGTTGTTGCTACTCCAAATTTAGTTTCTTATATATGATTTTCGATCGATTAAAATCAAACACCAAACTGTGACAAAAGCAACCTTTTTTTTGTCTATGTTTTGACTCCTTCCGTCTGCTTTTCTCTGATTCCCACATATTGCTTGTGACATTATCAATTTATGCATAAGTTTCTTGAGCAGTAAAAGTGTTTTTCCCCTTTCTGTTCTTTGTTTACAAAAGTTTTAATAGTTTGCCGTCGTTAGAAATAAAATACCCAAATCAAAAAGCAATTCATGCAAGGAAACCAAATCTCCATTTTCCCTTTACACTAACTCTTTTCCGTATACCAAAAAATTATTGGTTATCCATGTGCCCTATTTTTGCCTGATTTCTTCTATTTTTTGACATTTCTTGTTACCCAAAAGTAGTGCAGCGCGCGGCAATGCTGGTTGGTTTTCGTTGAGTGCTACTTCCTCCCCCTCCCCCCATGCCGACGTGATTCATATTTATACTCCGTGAAATTGTCAAGGGTTGTTTCTTATCGTTTACCATAATCACCAGCCTCCACCACACATCATCATTCTCAGCGACACAACGTCGTCGTCGTCGTCGTCGTCGTGGTCGTCGTCACTTTCGGCAGCAGACTCTCTCTCTATCTTCATCAGTGCCTCTCAAATTATTTGATATACACTTTAGTGTTGTTTGCTTGACTCTCACAATGTTTTTCTATGAGTATATTTAACCTAGCGGCTAAAGAATAATATAACTTTACCACTTCAGAAATGTACACCACACGCAACATACATAAGAAGGTATGTACATATGCTCTCCTTTCTCTTAATCTCTTACGACTTGCCCTGACTTTCATTAATGTTAACTGTAATATTGATGAACAGAAAGTTATTTCAGCACGTACAACTCATCGAAGTTTTGCTCTAAACTTTTGTGAAATGCTTCTACCAATGTCTACACACACACACCAATCCTTCCTTTTAGCTTTTAGTAACTGCACACACACAAACATCTACATAAGTACACATTACCTGTTTAGACACACATCTATCCGAGTTTGATTAGCAGCGTTAACAGCAAATATCAAAAAACCGGAATCACTGACAACAAACCTTTGCTATTTGAGCTCTACGTATGCGCACACCTACATACATACACACACATTGTATGTCATGCCGGAGCGGTAGCGGCGAAGAGAGGCTCGCAGTCGAAACGCATTGAGAGGCGAACGCAAACGCAGGGCATTAATCTCATTGCAATACGTCTAACATCATTTCCATGCCAGAACAATAACCAACAACAGCGTGTGTTTTTGCTTTTGCTGTTGTTGCACGTGAGAAATGTGTATGAGCCACACATGCATACACATAAATGCAAGCTCATAGTACATTTCGCTTTTTAACATTTTTGTGAATTCTTTGCCAACATTCAACTCATTTTTTGGTATAGTCGATTTAACCGGCGCAGCGTTGCCTTATTGGTGGTCGCAGTGAATTTTTGATGATAAGGGCTGGTAGATGACTTTTTCTTTTATATACTTATCTATGTATGTATGTAAATTACTGATATAAACAATACCGGAAATAATTTAATTGATATTAAATTAAATTAATTAATTATTATTACTTTTTTATTAATAATATTAATTAAAATTGAATTATTAATTTTTTTTTTTGTTTTTTTTTTTTTTTTCAATAAAAAAATTTAGAAAAATCTAGAGTAATAATTAATGTTGTTTCAATGCTTACTCATTTCGACTTACTGTTTATATATTAAATATCCAGCGATATTGGAACTAGTGGTATGATTCCCTCTTGCAATTCAGAAAAAACGTGTTTATCTTGACATATCTTTAATAAATAAATAAATAAAAATAATAAACATATATTTAGAAAAATTAATTACTTTAATAATCGCCACTTTCAAAATAATTGGATTCTCTTAAACCTTTAGGCGATCTCCAAGAAGGCCGCCCAAAAATGTGTCTCATAGTGATAATCAAATTTTTGACAAAACGGCGGCTTTCAAAAAAAGGATTTTTCCAGAATTTCCAAAAAAAAAAGAATTAAGAATTCAGAGTGGCTTGAATCGAAGCTATTGATAAAAGTCTTAAGGGGGTATTCTAGTCTAAAAATTTAAAAAAAAAATCGAATTTTCAAAGTTTAACTATTCAAGAATATGTGTACAAGAGGATATCTCAAAATTAAAATTATTTTCGGAGAAATAGGCATTTTTCTGACCCGGCATCTAAACTGGTTCGGCTGGAACGCGAAACTTTAAACGCGTTTTTCTCAAAACTGACTTTTTCGGAACGATACCCACGATTTCTCAGGTTCTACTGGACTGATTTACTTGAAATTTTTATAATCTTCTCTATAGGCTTGTCTATGGTTGGAACTAGCCCCATCCCCAAATTTTTATTTTAATTATTTTTAAAAAATTCGAAATAGTTAGAAAAAGTGATCCAAAAAACCTTTTTTTGTTTAGGCAGCCGCCATTTTGTGATTTTTGTCTCTACTCTACCAAAATTAACAAATAACTGTAAAAAAGTGGATAGTAAAAATATTAATTGCCTTTTTTTTACGACACTTTAAAAATTACCTGAAATTCATGCTTCTAGACTAGAATACCCCCTTAAAATATGTATAAGAAAGCCGTGTGAAAATTATAAGTCCGAGCATTGCATCTACTGGAGACGAAAAAATATATCAAGCCTCAGTGAGTCAAGATTAAGTTTAGCATTCAATTTGAAATGAGAATTTGCTCTATTTCTTTACTTTTTTTGTGATGTTTCGACCCCTAATTCCTTAATTTATCTAAGCCACTTCACATAAATTCCATTTAAAGTGATATTCTAAATATGTCTTCAGAGTTGTCCAGCAATGCAATTATATTTAATTTTAGCTTAATTATCTAATTATTACCAAATTATCCATAAATTTCTGAGTTTATTGTTAGATTTTAGAAAACGAGTTCTATTAAATTTGTATTAAATTATATCAATATGAAGATAATACAATTATTTATAAAATGAAATTTATAACTGTAAATTGCGGAATTATCATAATATTCATAAATATTAATAACTAAAAATATCTATTAATTATCCTATAATTTTCTCTTTCCACCAAATAATTTAACATCAACCGTAAAATCACCCATCTGGCAACGCCATCGCTTTTTGAGCGCGCGCTCTGTTGATATGCTTAAGCCATGTCGCACTGTTGTTACTATTAAATAATGTTGTTACTATTTTTGCGTTAGTCGGTTCGCATATGGTGTTGCCACTGACACTGCCGCGCTGCTGCTTCATGCTTCTGCTGTTGCATGCTTTCCGAATAAACGAGTGTATCTACATATGTTTGTATGCGTGTATATCGGTGTTAGCTTGTGTGTTTGCCGTTGCTCTCTGGGCTAAGTGATTTTACGTGTATGGCGCACCACATGTACGAATACGGATACCGAATATGTTGACTGAATGTTTCTTTTATTTCATTTCATTTCACTTCGTTTCGTATACAACAAATATATGCATGCATATGTACGTACCTTTTTTCGTCACTTCCTTTTTACCACACCGTTCTTATAACGTTGACTTTGCATGCAAGTATGTGTTTGCGTGTGTGTTTGTACTGTTTACGGCTGCTGCTGTCATGTTGTTGTGCTGTTGTTGTGTGTTGTTTGGTTGGTTGGTTGACTGGCTGGTCGGTCGGTCGGTTCTCCCTTCTGTTGTTGTATACATTAATCGAGTATTTGGCTGTTATTGCAGAGATCTTTTTTGTATGCTGATGGCAACGATGAGAACGTCGAATGTCGCCGCCGATGACGACTACGACGACGACGGGATATGAAATTTTTTGTGTGGTTAGCCTGAATAGTATTACGTGCCGGGGAGCAATGAATGGCAGCAAAATTCTATTTGTCTCGTCGTCAATGCCGTCGCGTGTAATATAAATTTTTATATGTGCTTTATTTATTCGTTGTTGTTTGTGCACAATCTATATGAATGCGCGATATCGAAATAATATACATATACACAAGTTGCAATCCAAAAAACAACAACAAATACATGCAGTGTAAATGTTGTAACAAATAATAGAAGAATATATGGAAAAATAAAGTAAATAAATAATGAAAATACAAAGGAATATAAAATAAACTAAAATGTGTTAAAGTGCACCCGTGCGACATAGGAATAAAAAAAAAATATCTTTCGAGATATCGGTAAAGTGTAGTGATGTGCCGTAGTGTATGTGGCTGTGTGCGGTAGTGGTGAGGTGAATGAAAAGAAATTGAGTCGGCAGCTTTTTCGTCCATAAGCGAGCAATAAAAGCGATGTTATTGAATTTATAATTAAAAGATAATGAAATGCAAATTTGATTTGTGGCAAAAGTAGATCAACAGAAGGGACACAAACAAAAATGAAAATAAGTAAATAAAATAAAATAAGCGAAGCGAAGAAATATTATTTACTCTCAACAAATGTCGCGTTAAATGTGTGTGTGTACTTGTGGTGTGTGTATGAAGCGCAGTCAAAAAAATAAATGTGTATTGTGTGTGCATATTGATTAAAAAATAATTGTATAAAATAAACACACTTAAGTGAGTGGAAAAACATTGAACCAAGAAAAAAACATAAGAAAAGAAAATAATAAATAATATTAAAAGTGAAATTAAGTGTGCCTCCTCATAAACAAAAGTTGAATAAAAATTAACAAACAAAAAATAAAAAAACAAAAATTACTATAAAAGCAGTCACTTTTCAAATTTAGTTTTGTGAACTAAAATATTTTCAAAATTTTTCCGCAATTCTATAGTGAGTATTAAAGAGGTGTAAAAATGTTATTTATAACCAAAAATTTAACCAGAATGCTAACTATCTTAATACACATACATACATATTGTTTATATGTTTGTATATATGTAAGTATACATTCATAAAAATCTAAATATCTGTAGTTAATCTTCAGCGCATAGGCTGGAAATGTTGATGGTGCAAAGACCAAAAACTAACAACCACAATAATAGCATAACAGCAGGAGCAGCCGTAACAATCGCAACAACAATAGCAACTAAAACAACAGTGACATTTACAGTCGATGTCAATAGTAATATAGCTGCTAGCAAAAGTGGCGACAAGAACAAAAACAGATATAGATACATTTTTCCCATTAGATTTTTTCGGCATTTGTATACATGTACACACATATTCATACTTATGTATGTAGAGGGATACAAACGGTGCGCGCGTGTGACGGTGTATGCATAAGTGTTCCGTCATGTTTGTTTCCTATCGCATTTTTGTTCTGTGATTCTTCAACAACCTCAACATCATTATTAACACTATCTAAGCATCATTATTAGCTTGATCATCATCATCATCATCAGCTTCAACGTTAATGCTGAAGTTTTGGTTGTTTGACTGATTGTATGTTTAGTTATTATTATTGTTGTATATTCAATGGGCTTTGTTGCCGCTGAAGTCAACGACTGTTGTGTTGAACTGTTAGTGTTTGCTAGTTGTTGTTGTTGCCAGAATTGGAGTTGCTATTAATATGCTGAGCTGGTGTTTCGAGATTTTTTCTTACAATTGTGGTTATTATTAGCTTTACTACTGGTTACCTGCCTTAGCAGCTAAGCACTTTTGGTCATTTTGTTGCTTGGCTTTGTTGATAAATAGCAACAAATATGATAAATAGCAAGAGTTTTAAACTTTTTTGTTTTGCGGACTTCAAGTGCAGCCTGTTGTCATTGTAAAATAGATTAATCGCTGCTTTAGCAATACCACTATTTGGGTGAATACATACCAAAACACTTCTACTAATTTAATTTCATCTTTTGTTTTGTTCCTTTTCTTTTGTTGCTGCACAAATGCCATTTTACCTAAAAATTTGGCTTCTTAGCATTTTTTTCATTGTTGATATGAGTTTTTCTCTATACTTGTTATTGTAACTTCATTTATTCGCATCATTTGTCCACTCTCGTTACCTTTGTTGTGGTTGTTTCTGTTCTGGTTTAGTTTCGATTTTCCAAACAATTCCACTCTACCAACTGTCTCTGTTATTTATTTGTCGAAGATGGTCACCTTTTCACACCGCGCAGTCATTTTTCTCATACTCTCATTTCTCTCGCAAAGTGTTGCCAGTGGATAAAATTTTAGCCCATACTTTTAGCAAAAAATGTAACAAGCTGTGTTGGGAAGTAGTTTTATATACATTTTATTGCTACATTAGTTGTTTATATTATTGGAAATTGACTTTATAGAACTTTTTTTCTTTAATTTTTTTAGGCAATGCTGTTAGTGACATAATAATTGATAATTAAAGGAAACAGTTAATCAAGAGTTTCAAAATAATAATAAAAAAAATAATATTTCATCAACAACATTATAGCAGATAACTGCCGTAAAAAAAGAAATCCAATAAATAATAAATCAAAATGAAGTCCTTAGATAAATAAATGAGGATTCCACAGCGACCTTAGGTCTATTGTGCCCTTTTATGGAAAACTTAATAAATTAAATACTTAAATAAAAAAAATAACATAATTAAAAATAACATTGTCATCACCTCAATCAGATGCCATCAGAAACTTTACTGTGTATAAAAAAATTTACACTGAAAATAATAATGTTTCTATAAAACTTTCCACTATGGTATATGGCAGCACCATGCTCACTTCACTGTCATGTGTTTTGGTATCTGTTTTGCTACGAAGAGCGGAATTAAGCAGGTGACAGTTTTGCCGCCTAGTTAACTCTGTGCATTTGTAGTTGTCATTGGATACATTTTTAACCTTATCTAAAAAGGATATCAAGCAAATGCGCAACCCACAGCTACAATCCCTCTTCATTCATATTTTCACACGAATCTTTGCTTTTTCTGTGTGGATACATGCTAACACAATTCACAAGGGAAAATTAAGCCAAAGATTGTCTGCCCAAAATGTCATAAACCGTTTATAAACGGTCTTACTCATACAATACAAGCACATATGTATGTATGTATGTAGTACATACGCGCTCGAATTACACATTTAATTGTTGCTTTGCACTAGAACGAACACACGTTTCTCTTACCTTATTTTTTGCCAGTCTACTTCATTTCTGTGCTGTTTTTTTTTATTAACACCAAAAAGAAAAGTTTCAAAAGAGCGCGCAAAATGTGGCAATTACTTTATAACCATTTATTTATGCCCAAGCATCGTTCGTGAAATATAATTTCAGTGTTAATGACACACAATGTGTCAGTGAGTTGGTGGGGTCGACCGAGTGCGCCGACGAACATTGTGTTTTGCTTATCGCTTGCGGTTAAGATTTTGAATTTTGCACATTCTTTTTGTACTTGCATGTTCAGAAAGAAAGATTACATTTTAGCTCGCTTTTTTGTGGATATTTACAGTTAATTTATTTTTTTTTAAGTCTCTGCGGTTTTTTTATTTATTTACTTTATTTTGAATTTTCAATTATGTATGTACATTTGCAAATGGCATTGGCAAAATGCCGTATCATTCCGTCAACACGCCCTCCCACTTGACATCGTCCGGTACTGGCGTGCGTACGCATTGTTATATTTATAGTTGGAAGTTTTGTTAAACAATTTCTGTAGGGATTTGAATATTTAAGTGTATTTTGTGCTAATCACGCCACAACTTATGAATGACGTCTCATTATCTGACCTGCCAGCGAAGGCCTATGCTATTTGCATCTGACAAGCACATCTTTAAATGTAAATACATATTTAATTGAGTTGTGAAGTTAATTTTATATACATGTACATACATATGTATAACACTTAAGCACATGATTTGCAATTAAGTGGCCTAATTCATTTACTCGGCCATCAGTGGGAATCTTGATCACGTGCTGAACTTTCACAATTAAGACATTTGATTTTTTAGTGTGTATGCATGTGTATTAAAGTAGCTATTGAAAGTATGTGAAGTTACAAAACTTTAACGAGGTTTAATTGTAAACTTTTTGAACTTCTTAGAAGAGGGATGAGTAATCTAACTAATTTTATTATGAAACACACGTCTGCTAGATCATCGTTAACTAATTCTGATTGCATTTGACAACTTGGTTTGTTTTACTGACACTAAAGTGGCAGGAGTTTACAAATTTTAGCCGCTTGACAGCTTAATGTCAGTAACATGTTATTTGATGATGCCAATAACAGATAATAAGGCAGCTTAAAACTTATTTTTAGTTTCCTTCAATAACTTTGAATGCAATATATAACTTGTCAAAAGGAGTTCAATGTAAAACAGTTAAACAAGATTGTTTCAAGCTATTTTTATGGATTAAATGGTACCTAAAATGCAAAATAACATATCATCAAAAAATTCGAAATTGAGTGTTACATGCATAGGCCCAACATTTTCAGGTTCTGTCCTCAGATATAAACCAGTTTTAACCAATATTAAATTTTTTTTACTCATGTTCCTTTTTATTTCGTGTTTCATTCATGTCTCTGTAAATTTCCGAAAATGTTGGTACGTTATTTTGCATTTCAGGTGACGATATCTAGAATTGCATACTTTAAGTGAAACTAGAATAAACGTTAAATTCAGTTGCTTCGAATCTAGAATACGCTTAGCAAGCCTCCAAGAACTTGATTTTAACTGGTTAGTTTGTATGGCAATGCAATTCCGAATTAAGCAAATTGCTTGGAGAGTGTAGCGTTCCAATTTCATTAAGATACCTGGCAAATAAAAAAGTTTTCCATACAAGAATTTGATTTTAATTGATCAATTTGTACGACAGCTGTACCCTACAGTGACCCGATATTGGCGGTTCCGACAAATGGGCAGCTTCTTGTGAAGAAAAGACCGTGTGGAAAACTTCAAATTTATATCTCAAACACTAAGAGGCTAGTTTGCTGATAAACAGACGGACATGACTAATGGATTCAGCTCGTCGCGCTCATTTATATTCATATCCCATAATTTCTACGCTGCCTGCTGCTTTCTAAAAAACTTCATAGCAAACCATATTATATCCTGTACAGGGTATTTTTAAGAAATACTACATTTACATAAGTTCCCTTTCGCTCCAAAAGCAACAAAAAAACTCAAAATTATAGAGTAGAGTTTTCGTGATAAACCAATCAATTCGCACAAATATTTTGCTTTACAACCAAATCAGTCACGAACTGTACATCACATCAATTGTAATAGGCTAACGAGCACTGTATAATTCAATACCTGAGCACGGCAATCAGTAGTAAGCTTGAGCATGTGCTAATTGGCTTATGTTTACATTAAGAGAAAATAAATAAAATGACTACTAAAGTGAATGCATAATTAAGCGTTTTTCTTTAATGGTCTTCTATCTCGAAAAAAGTTATCTTTTTATTTTTGTGACTCAAACTCATATTTTCTTAATTGAAAAACTCCTTAGAAATTTTGGAAAAAAATGTGTGAACACTCTAATATTTTAAACCGACCTAGTTTACGAGTATTTCATTTTATTAATGAAGCAGATTGAAACTGTCTTTTTCAGTCAAGCCCCCTGCCAATATTCATAATGAAAAATACCAAAATTATTTATTACAGAAAGAAGTGGTCGTAAAATTTCCATAGGTGTTAGTTAATTTCCAGAATTCTAAATAACACTTTTTTACTTGAGTGCCTAAATTCATAAATCTAATCAAATATCCGGTGCGGCGTATGTATGCAGTCAGCGTTAGAGGCGTTAATACGATTGGAAAACATATCACATAAGAGTTACATTTACTGTTAACATGCTTTGGACACAATTGACAGAACAACTGCTTTACTCATTGTGTCTTGCAGTTAGATTGAGCCGTATCTAACAATTCAAATATATCTTAACTAAACCTAATAAAAACACGCAAGTTCTGAAGTGTAACAAATTCCCCTGATAAACGTGAGCAAGCACATGTCCGACGTATGCTCCATATTTAGCTCCCCACTAACTGTGTATTGCTTTTTTACTTTTATTACGCATTATTTTAAAGTGGTCATTATATATTTCTTACTTAATACTAGCTATTCGCTCTTTAATAGTTTTACCCACACCCATTTGCGCACCGCCGCAAATGCCTTATTAACAAAACAAACAGAAATCCAAGTCGTTACACTGAACTTGGCAGCACTCTTACACAGAGAAAATGGCGGTAAACATGACACGCCACCCAACACACCACACCACATCAGAACACATCAGCGGCAATGAAGGGCACACCACACCACATCATTGCTAGCAGCCGGCAGTAAAAAGTGGGCGCGTCACATCACCTATTGTACGGCATACTTGCTTTTGTTTACACTTATCATTGAGACGCTTGAATTGCAAGCAATTTTGTGTGTTTGACGCTCCGACGCAGAAGTAACATTAAATGGGCTTTACCGCGGCTGAGCGGCTATGAATGAATTAAATGCTTAAACGGGTGCGAATGCCTAGCAACGAAAAAGACCACTTTGCTGACAGTCTTTGAATTTACAATTCCATTTACATAACCTCAAAGTGTTTCACCTACAAAGCATGCCGTACGCTCACTTGGCGCTTGGAGGCCTCTTCAAAGCAATGCTGAAAGTGCTTAAGACGTAATTGCATACAAACATACATACATACGAATTAATTTGGAAAATCAAAGTAAACGCTTTGTTGTCCATTGGTGGTGATGACTCGTGTATGCGCACAAACTGGGGGGAATACCGTTTAATAGCAGGACCCATAAAAAAAACTTGTATTTCCATATATTTAACACATAAATCGGCTGAATAAGAAGTAATACGCTGTAAATAAGCATTTAACCACACAAATCGGCATTTCTTTATTTATTATTGTTTTTTTATTTTTTCGTTTTTTTTTTTTTTTTTCTTTTTTTTTTTTTTTTTTTTTTTTTTTTTTTTTTTTTTTTGTTTTCTTGTTTGTGTTAAAACACTTGTTCGCAAACACGAATGATTCGTTCGAATCACTTTTCAGTTCGTTCATTGGCTTTTCGTTAATAGCCGCCATTAACGCCAGTGCCATTTGTAATTGTTGTTTTAGTAGCGATTTAGCGTCATTAAAATTATTGCTTACTTAAGTATGTGTATCTATAGAAGTAATTTGCTTTCTTAAGTGATTTGCTATTTTTTTTGTTCGATTTATGCCTACTTTGCGACTTATTTTATTCATATTTCACGCGGACTCTTACATTTTCATTATTGTTATTATTATTCTCGACACTTGTGTAACACTTTATTGTTCTCACTTTAATTACACCGTAACACGAAACACGCTTTTTGACCAAATATCCGTGGCCGCAGTGAAGGCGGTTCACTAGACTCGTCAGATTTATTTCTTTTTTTTTCCTATTGATTTTTTTTTTGTTTATATGTGTGTATTAATTTTTACAATTCTTTGGGCAAACAAACCAAACGAACGATAAATTCGCTTGCGTGCTCTATGCAAATAAGCATTGATGCATTGAGGATTCTCAATTATATTTTCTTTTCGTGCTCTTCTCGAATTTATTTTTAGCTTTTATTTATTTTTACTCAAACTTTGTTATTCATTTTTGTAGCTTTTGGTGGATTTGCATGTGCATGCACACATTTTGCATTTCGATTGTCACAAACACCTGCAACTTAAGTCACAATATTTTGGTTTACTCACATTTGTTAAAATATATTAATTTATTAATTTTTGAAGATTTGGCAAAACATCTGTTAACTGCGCGTTATAAAGAAAATGTTAATAACCTTTCAAGGGCTATTCACTCTCACTAAACAAATTTTATTTCATTTTATGAGTACATTGTATAAAGGTGATTACTCATTTTTTATGCATTTGTTGTCACCATTAATTTTAATGGATGTTTGACGTGAGCACTGTCAATTTGAAAGCCATGCATCAGCTGATCATTAAATGTTATTTGATGTTAACAACTGATTTTGTTAAAACAGTAATACATTTTATATATTATATGTAGACGGATAGCATAAACCGCCAATAAAGAAGACGGAATGCAATTTCTTACTTAGTTTTAATATTTTTAAAATATCTCTCATATGTCGTCTGTAATTTAAGATAAGATAAATAAATGAGGATTACACCGCGACCTAGGGTCTATCGTGTCCTCTGTAATTTAAGAGGGTATTTTAGTCTAGAAGCAAGAATTTCAGGTAATTTTTAAAGTGTCGTAAAAAAATGCAATTAATATTTTAATATCAATTTTTTATTAGTTATTTGTTAATTTTAGAAGAGTAAAGAAAAAAATTAAAAACTAAAAAATTTCAAAAATTATGAGCTGAAAAAGAGGAAGGTATGTAAAAATGTCCACCTGACCATATCCATGATTTCAACCCTCCTAGTTATGTGAAATCAAAAAGAAAAAAAGATTATTAATCTAGAATAATGTCGCAATAGCCGGCACTACGGAAAAGTGGGAAAAAACAATTTTTCACAAAATGGCGACTGCCTGAAAAAAAAGTTTTTTGGATCACTTTTTCTGACTATTTAGAATTTTTTAAAATAATTAAAATAAAAATTTGGGGATGGGGCTAGTTCCAACCATAGACAAGCCTATAAGGAAGACTATAAAAGTTTCAAGTAAATCGATCCAGTAGAACCTGAGAAATCGTGGGTCTTCTTCTTCTTTACTGGCGTAGACACCGCTTACGCGATTATAGCCGAGTCAACAACAGCGCGCCAGTCGTTTCTTCTCTTCGCTACGTGGCGCCAATTGGATATTCCAAGCGAGGCCAGGTCCTTCTCCACTTGGTCCTTCCAACGGAGTGGAGGTCTTCCTCTTCCTCTGCTTCCCGCGGCGGGTACTGCATCGAATACTTTCAGAGCTGGAGTGTTTTCATCCATCCGGACAACATGACCTAGCCAGCGTAGCCGCTGTCTTTTAATTCGCTGAACTATGTCAATGTCGTCGTATATCTCATACAGCTCATCGTTTCATCGAATACGATATTCGCCGTGGCCAACGCGCAAAGGACCATAAATCTTTCGCAGAACCTTTCTCTCGAAAACTCGCAACATCGACTCATCCGTTGTTGACATCGTCCAAGCCTCTGCACCATATAGCAGGACGGGAATTATGAGTGACTTGTACACTTTAGTCTTGGTTCGTCGTTAGTTTGGTTTTTGTTTGTCGAGAGAGGACTTTGCTTCTCAATTGCCTACTTAGTCCGAAGTAGCACCTGTTGGCAATGAGTTAACAACTGATTTTGTTAAAATTAATACATTTTATATATTATATGTGACGGATGCATAACCCAATAAAGAAGACGGAATGCAATTTCTTACTTAGTTTTAATATTTTTAAAATATCTCTCATATTTATGTAGTCTGTAATTTAAGATAAGATAAATAAATGAGGACTACACCGCGACTAGGGTCTATAGTGTCCTCTGTAATTTAGAATTCTAGAAGCATGAATTTCAGGTAATTTTTAAAGTGTCGTAAAAAAAATGCAATTAATATTTTTAGTATCAATTTTTTATTAGTTATTTGTTAATTTTAGAAGATAGAAAAAAAATTAAAAAGTAAAAAATTTGAGCTGACGAAGTGGGGGGTATGTAAAAATGTCCAGTGACCATACCCATGATTTCAACCCTCCTAGTTATCTGAAATCAAAAGAAAAAAGATTATTAATCTAGAATAATGTTTTTTTCACAAATGCGACTGCCTGAAAAAAAGTTTTTGGATCACTTTTTCTGACTATTTGGAATTTTTTAAAAAAAATAAAGATAAAAATTTGGGATGGGGCTAGTTCCAACCATAGAAAGCCTATAAGAAGACTATAAAAATTCAAGTAAATCGGTCCGTAGAACCTGAGAAATCGTGGGTATCGTTCCGAAAAAGTCAGTTTTGAGAAAAACGCGTTTAAAGTTTCGTGTTCCGGCCGAACCAGTTTGGATGCCGGGTCAGAAAAATGCCTATATCTCCGAAAAGAATTTGAATTTTAAAAAATCCTTTTGTACACATATTCTTGAATAGTTAAACTTTGAAAATATAAAAAAAAGTTTCGATTTTTTTAAATTTCTGGACTAGAATGCCCCCTTAATCGTTTCGGATTGGACTTTTTCTTCAATGTGTAATCTTTTCACATTAAAAATCATAACTTATCAAATAATTTAATAAAGTGCTTTATAACTAATCTTATTCTAAAACTAACCGTTCCAAACGAGGTTACATCTCCGAAAGTATAGCTCTTGGCTGAATGAAATCCGGGTCATTTATGGTAACGTAGAATCGGCTGTTGTGGGAATTGGGCTCTATAACTGTATTCTTCATTATTAGTCATTTGCTTCAATACTCCAAATAAGCATTGGAGATTTAGCTGAAATACATCGTATTTTGGTGGAAGTTTATGGTGAACGTGCTTTAACTAAGCGAACGTGCCAAAGAGCTGTTTTTTTTTTTTTCAATATATAATTATATGTAATAATTAAGTATACATATATAGTACACATATTCGATATTTATTGAGAATAATGAATCATCCTTACATATTCTCCACTCAGTTAATATATAGTCCAGCAAATTGCTCACTTTTCAGACCGGAAGCTGCATATTAGTTTAGAATCGAAATAAAGTTTAGATCAACATACTTTTACAAGTAATCTCCAAAAACCTAGTCTAGTCGACTTAAGTTACCTTAACCCACAAATAAGTAAATATTACAGAAAATGTAAGCTTAAATTCCCTACCTCTTAATGTTATTAGTAAGAATGTTATGAGTAGTTACTACTACTTTCATAACATCTACAGAAATGTGTATAATTTTCAATAGCTCAAAATTACAAATTTATTACAACAGTCGGCTCGCATTCGCCCTGTACCTGCAGGGTATGTGTGGCGGTGTGTTAGCTGTCAAAGGTTCTCTACGGCAACGACCAAATTGTGCACTTCCAAGAAATGTTTAAGACTCAAGAGTAAGTCCGTCCGACATCATAGCGCATAACAACGTACTGCTCTAGTCTTTACACACACTTATTACATACATATACATAAATAACTGTGTGTCTTAATACTCTCTACCTATACGGCGCGCATGTGAATATTTGTCTTCCATGGCATCTACCCCCATTGCACATGCCTACACTTTTATTGATTTTCGCTTCAGTTTTACGTATTCCCGAGTGCTGTTTGGCTGCTTTTATTTGTTACATTCGTGGTACTTGCTTTGCTTGCTATTGCTTTTCATATCCACACGCTGCCATTATGGCGAAAGACAAAAGTGTTGCTGTTGCTACTGCCTGCTGCTGCTGCTGCTGTGGTGCTCGCACACTCCTGCAGGATTAAAATTTTTATTCTCCAACAAAAATGTTCTTATTATTGTTGATGTTGTTGTTTGTATTGCTTTTATTTGCTACTTTATATTCGTGCATTGTTTTTATGCGCGCTCGACGTTTTGTTTCAATTTTTTGTTTTTTGTTTGCTGATTTCATTTACCCGCATCCCTCTTATGTTGGTTATTTTCGCTACAACCTCTACCTTCAGCGCACGATGTACACAGATACTCCTCGATATCCTTTAAAACGCCTTTACGTGGCAACCACACGGCCACCAAGTAGTAGCAACGACAACAACGCAAGAATTATACATAAATACGTGAGTTAGAACTCCATACAGTTCATACGCAACCCCCAGTTAATATTGTGACGCGGAACCTGGAGCCATCCATACACACACTGTACAGCCAACAAATAGTCCGTCCAAGCAATGTTGCAAGACATCTCAAACCAAGCGTTGGCGAATAACGTCAGTAAATGTGAAGCACACGAAAGAGCAGCGTTAAAATGCCCGTCTTGTCGCCCGCCTATCACCCGTCGCCAGCATGGTAACTTACAGCGACCGACTGCCGGGCTGCCAATCCAAGTGCCACGGTAACCAAAATCTTACTAGTATTGACGCAGATGCTGTTGTTGATGCTATAGCACAACCAACAATCATAGTTGGTAGCCCTTGGTGGCTGGCTGGCTGCGCTAGCTCGCATAATGTGCTTGATGGTTTGGGGCGGGGGCAGCTATGGTCGGTGATGGCGGTTGTTTGTTGTTCTAGTGGCTGTGACTACTGCTATAACAACGTGACAAACGCCAATGCTTTAAACACACACACAAAACATATATATGACTACATACGTGCATACATATAAGTAAAGAGTTTCAGCATTGACTACGCAGCGTTGGAGCCAGTCCTTTAGCGTACGAGCCAAAGTCTAAGGAAACAGTTGACTTAATAGGCAGGAACACGGCAAAATAAAGCCAAGCCATGCCGGTGAACACTCGCTATCAAAATTACTTGCTCACCTAAATATATGCTGCGATACTTGCTAGGAGCTATAAAATACACATACATACATATATACACATCCATAGCTGCTTCGCTTCTTCATCTTCGGCGTATACATACTTGTATCAACTGAATCAACGACAATCGGCTAAAATATTGTTTTGCAACTGGAAGAGTTGATGTTTGCTTGCTTGCGTCTTTTGATGTTACGAGTTTTCGAAGTTCACGCAAAGCTTGAAGGCACGCACAAGCGGCCTAGGCTGATGAATGAGCGATGTGTTTGTGTCAGCAGTATGCAAACTGCGGCAAGCTGGTGCTTTTTTGGGGTGATGTATTGAAATAACAATAGCCGTTGTGGTAGTAGATGCGAAAGTACGGCATGTTGCATATACCACACAAATAAATGTCGAGACCAACCAACAACAACAAGCGGCCTCTACTTGTGCTCTTGCAACGAACCGCATGCCTTCTATGTGATATAAGCTGTGCGTTCTTGCAACGAACGCATTGTTTTGCAAGCGATGAAGTGTGGCAAATCGAGAGTCCTCATGCATGGCACCTACAAGCACACATGCATGTATGCACACTTTGCAACAAAAAACAACTTAGTTCATGTTCGCCTTTGCAACTTGTGGCCGAACGTCGTGTGTATTGTCAATAAATAAACATTATGTGTGCTCCTGGTTCGGCAGAAACATAAACAGTATCTGCTGCCTCAAGCAATTCCTTTTCTTAGATATACATACATATTTCTGCTCTGTTACATTTTCTATTTTAATATTTTTTTTATTTTAATTTGGTTGGCTAGTTACATTCAATATTTTTTGGTGTTTTTTTCTTTTTCATTGTTGGCTTTCCTTCCTCTCTTTTTACATAATTGGATTATTTACATAAACTTGCTCTTGCTATTGTACGTCGTTACCTATAAATACATTTCTGCATGTTTTTGGTCCTTTTTCGGTTTTGTATTGCATAAAGAGGATTTACAACAATAAGTTTTACCGTCATTTGAGATGTTGGTAAACGTCAGGGGAATACTCGTAATATTTACGGTCAATTATTTACGCTTGTCAAGTTCAGCTGAGGCGCTTTTGCTCAACGAATCATTATTGCTCATTACACAAATCGGTTTTGCTATATTTGTTTTATTTAAATATAAGAAGGAAACTGCAAAAGAGTTGTTATTGCTATGCAAAACATGTAGAGCAAATCTTTAAGTTTATTTTTATAAGCTACTCGAGTTAATCCATCTAAAAAATTAGTTATACAGTGCAAGAGAGATTGTATTTTTTTTTTTTTTTTTTGTAGTTTTTTGCAGTATTATTTAAACTTTTTTATAATTTTTTATAATTAATTTTATTAATAAGGCACCTTTTTAACTCGTATTTACTAATATTTTTATGTTCCTTAACAACACTGGTGGCAAATGTCATAAATACGCGTATGTGCATGTGTGATTAGTTTTAAGAAACATACGATTTAATATTCTTATTGTTTTTTAAATACTATATATCCAAAAACAATAAAAACAATTACTTGTATAGTGTACTTTTTTATTTGATAAATTAACTCCACAAAGTTTTATATGGATTATCGTCTGTGGCAACGCTACCATATTCCAACATATTGTTCTGATCGAATCGCGTTAGCATATAGTCACCATACAAACTGACCGATCAAAATCGAGACATATATTTTTATATCCTTTTATGCTATAGGAAATGCATATGTGAAGAGTATTATAACTTCGGCTGCACTGATATAGATTAAATTATTTTGTTTGTCCCTCATTTTACTAGGGAATATACACTAAACATTATTTTAAATGATTTGTTCATATATCGCGGTCTATAATTTGTTGGCAATCAATCAATTGAAACTTTTGAAATGAGGACGTTTAGACCCTCTTGGTTTGGGTTGCACTTTGTAGGATTGACAAAAGTTACATTTAAATGTAAAGTTAAAGCATTAAACTGAAATGGATTTCACTGATATATATGGTAATACAAGTTGAAGTTTTTGAGCTCGTACTAATGTTTAATTGTTATTCTACCAAGAAAAATTTCTATTTAAATGCATATTTTAATGATATTTCACAGTTTTAACAAATTTATCCTCTTTTTTCGCAGGAATATTGTCTCCTCCGGGTCCGTTTTTAACGCCCAGTCCGTCGCCATCAATATCTGCTAGTCCACGCTTGCAACCGTCACCCTCATTGTCGCCATTTCCACCGGATGTGCTACTCGTAGCTGGAAATACAATAACAAGCGCCACACACGATCAGGTAAGTAATTATGCCTTTTAATATGAAATGGTGCGAAATTGCGTATTTGCAATTTGTTAATATTTGTTTGCATTTCTGCTTGGATTGTAGGAAAGAAAAACTGCCACACCGGGACGCAGACAATCGTTGCATCAATTCACTAATGGAAGTCCGAACGCCGGTACCGTTGTATTTCAGCCAAGTCCATCGCAGTCACCAGCGGCAGCGACCAGTGTTATCGGTGTGACAGCCGGTGTGGGCGGTGCAGCGATAACGGCAAACACACCTGCAGCCGGTAATGAATTCAACACAACCCTTGTTGGATCCAATAATATACAATTAAATAAGGTAAGTATGTGTGCCTCGAATATTCAATCTTGCTAATAATTAATGTTTTTAAATTTAATTACTTAAATCTCAAAGTTTTCGTTGCAGAAGGGCAATAAGCGCATTACTCAGCAGCAGCTGCTGCAACAGCAACAAAATCAACTTAATCAACAGCATCACCAAATATTCAGCAGTGCTGTTACACCAACAACTTGCCACACTGCGTCTTCGATCTCGAATACTGTAGCCGGCGGCTATGGGCAATCACATGCAGCAGCGATCAACACGTCGAGTTCGTTTGCGACAGCAAATGTGGCTGGTTGCCCAAAAGGTCAAGCGAAAAAAGCCGCCGCCACAGTACTACCAACGTCGACGTCGTTAAGTCAACAGCAACAACAACAGTTCCAACACTATCACAGCAGTAGTCCGCTGATAGCTGACAGTCCAATACCAAGTCCTAGCAATACAATTACCGCCGCCACAATCAAACCGTCAACACCACAACCAATGCAAATGTTGCAACAACAATTCACTATAACCGGCAATACGCCACATCAAACCAATCAGCCACAGCATACGCAACAGGTCTTTCAAATAATCCAAGGGCCACAGGGCCAAATTGTTGCTGCGCCGGCTGGCCAACAGCATACGCTGCAGCAACGACTGATAGGCAGCAATGCAACATTGCAAACACATGTGACGCCGACGTCGTACAGCAGCCTTAGCAGTACAACAACGAATACAACAACAAAGTCCGTCAAACCGCCGCAGCAAATACTGCCGAAGCCACAGCAACAGCCGTACAACGATGCCAGTCAACAGCAGCAGCAGCAACAACAACAACAGAAATCTAAACTGGGTAGTGGCAATGCAGCGACCGCCACCGTACACAGTCACACAAATAATATGGCACAAATGCCACAGATCTCGCAATCACCACAGCCGCAACAGGCGCAGATCAGCTCAGGCGGCCCCGGACAACAGCAACAAATCCTGTTGCCAACAGGCGCTACAGCCAGCCTAACGACGCAACAGCCGTTGTTGCTCAATCAAATGCCAGTGTTGGTGCAGCAAAATACGCCGCAGGGCGTACAACTAATACTGCGACCACCCACGCCACAGTTGACAGCCACACCCTCACTGGTGATACAGAATGCGCGACCGCAGGCGCAGCTCCAACAACAACAGCCGCAACAGCTGCTGCGTATATTGGGTACAAACGGCGCGACCATGCAACTGGCCGCTGCCACTCCCACCTTCATCGTGTCCTCACAGGCGAACCTCATACAACAGACTGCAAATCATATACAAACGATCAAAACTAATCCTCAAAATCCGGCCATAACGCAGCTGACCGGCTTGCATGCAGCCCTCTCGGCGTCAAATCAGCAACGATCTCATCAGCCGTTCACCACAACGGCCACAATAAACACCAGTCATCTGTTGGGGCCCAGCGTGGCGGCACAACTACAAAATCTGCAATTAGCAGCCGCAGCGGCGAACGGTGGCAGCATTACGCAGATTCAAATGCCTAACGGTCCTTCACCAACAACAGCAACAATTCTTTCCCAATTGCCAGCGCATTTTCAACAGAGCCTAAACAATGCTGCAGCCGGTGGCAGTTCACTTATTAATTTGAATCAGTTAAGTGGTGCTAACATACAGCAATTGGCGGCGGCGGCGGCAGCGGCGGGTGCGACCTTCCAAACGCCACCACCACCGCCAACTTCTTCCAGCGCTAACGTTGATATGTTCAATGCTCAGCAAAATGCGCTACCAAGTTTGACGCACAGCACATCACAGGCGTCAGAGCCAATACGTCAGCCAACACCCACATTGCTGCAGAGCGCCGGCATCTCTGGTGGCACAGTCACCATAAATCAACAACAGCAACTATCAAATGGACAACCGGCAAATTCGATGATGAACGCTAGCCCAGCAAACAGTGGCGCAACGACGACTTCATTGCAAGCACAACAACAGCAATCGTCGGCGCCGCAGACTGAACCAAAAAAGAAGGCAAAGCCTCGTAAAAAGAAACAAACAGCGGCCAGCGCAGCAGCAGCGGCTGCAGTACAATCGCCAGCGGTAACAACGACGGCGCCCTCGCCCACCTTGCAAGTCAAAAATGTTCCAAATACAACACCGTCATCGACAGCCAATATGATCGCGAACAAATTCAGCACGCCTGTCAGCATGAGTTACAGCACAGGCGTTATGCCGCAGCTGCAATTCTCACAAACGTCGCCACAAAATGTGAAACTGACCTTCACCAATAGCAATAGCAACACCGGACCAAGTCAAACTAACCAGCCGCCGCAACAACAGCAAGAGCAAGCGCGACCAAAACTCGATCTCGGTAATGTGATGAAGCTGTGCGGCATCATGGAAGATGATGACGACGATGAAGATTATATGGACACAATGTCTACACACGATGACAGAGCTACCACCCCCGCGTCTAACGCAACGCAGCCTCCACAAACATCCACACATGCAACGTCGACATCAACGACTCAAGCGCCGGCACCACCGAATGCCAACGACATAATGATCTCGATACCCAGTCAAAATGGCACCGACTCCCTACCTTTTACCGTGACAATACCTGCCTCAGCCGCGCTAGGAGGTGCAACAGCATCCAACAATACTGGTCATGACACGACCGAGCCGCACAATATCTTTATTAAAATCGATCAAAATGACACGGCCTCAACGCCATACACAATCTCGATACCACGACTGCCGACTGCGGAGGAAATTCAGCAGCAAGCGCAACAGCATTTGGCACAACAAGCAGCTGCAGCAGCGGCGGCGGCGGCCGCAGCACAACAACAACAGCAACACTCCAATAATAAAATCGGTACAGCGACAATGAATTTCTCCATGTCGTCTGCCAGCAATCTGCCACAGTTGCAGGCAATGCAGCCGACGCAAGCGCAGCCACAACCGCTGTTCAACATAACAGCTAGCGGCGCCTCACTTCAACTGCCGACGTCTATTAGCAATCCCACAGTAACCACCACGACATCCGCAACCACCACTACAACAACAACAACGGCAACGGTGAAACCACGACGCAAGCCCGCTGTACGGCGCAATGGTAAAAAGCAAGACAATAGCAATGTCATCAACAATGCGTCAACTGTGACACCAAACACTGCAGCGGCCGCATCTATTACAACAACAACTACCACAACAACAACCGCCACAACACCAGCGATGTCGTCATCCACAGCTGCTCAAGTTCAGCAACAGCAGCAGCAACAACAACAGCAGGGCGCTTCAACTACATTATCCCACCCAGCAACGACGGTGACAACAACAACGCCAACAACAGCGTCAACATTGGCCGCAACGGTTGCGGGAGCGCCGCAAGTTCCTAGCCAAATTGGCAATATACAAATCTCGCAGGTGGACACAACGAAAATGCTACCAAATCACAATAGCGGCTGTGGTACTGTAGAAAACAAAATACAAATTATGCCAATATTGGATAGCGCAACTGGCGCAGGAGGAGGTAAGACTTTTTTAAATTAAAATAATTGAATTTCAGTAATAATAATTACTAACACAAAATTTATTTAATTGAGAGTAACTCTAAAGGAATGTGAGTTATATCGCACTAGGACCTTAATTCATAAATTTATTCATTAAGTTCTATATGAGACTATTCCCAGCCTTTTAGGTTAGATTATTTGTTTTTATCAAAAGATTAGAATGGAAGTGCACAACACATTCTTAAATTTTTCTTCCTACAAACTGATTAGCCTTTTTGGTGTGATAAATTCCAAATGTCAAAAAACGCATTTTTTTATAATTGCTTTCAATTTGTATTCACAACAAATGTCATGATATACTTTCTACTTGCTATTCACACTTCCTAAACAAAATACTAAATTAACAAAACAATAGAAATACAATGTCAGTCAAGTCGCAAACCATGAAAGGGCAAAACGATTACAGTTAACTAAAACAAAAAAAAAAAACTTGATAGTTATTTTAGTTATATTTAATTGGGTCCTAACTATTTGTGATAAATTGTAAATGTTTAGCAATATTTATGGATATATTACTTAAATGGCTTGAGTTTGCTTTAAAATTCGCGAACTAACTGTAAAAGATATACTAATATACTCTGATGTATTTACCATAAAATTTTGCCCCAAACTGAAAAAATACTAACTATGCAATTATTTCCTTAGGACTCCACATTAAGGCGGCATCACTAGCGCCCTCTTCGCAATATCAATCGCAGACGAATCAACAGCAACAACTACAACAACAACATCATCAACAACCACAAAATATTATATTTCAACCACCAAACTCTCAGGCAAATGTACAAACACACGACTCACCTGCCGCCACTATCAAACTAACCGCAGATGGCAGGCACGTACAACTAGTGGCCATACCACAAACATCAGGGTCCACCGCAACAGCGGCGGCTTCATCTAATCAAACACCGACAGTACAACAACAGCCCACCAATTCAGTGGCTTCTAGCAGCGGAAGTGCCAATAACAGCATAATGTCGACACCTGGACTTACCAGTGCCACCATACTGCCGCCACAGCTCACCGGCATGCCCAGCAATGTGTCGATATCGGTCGGCTCGCCCGCAACAGCAGCGGCGCTCATGCCACAATTAACCGGCAATCTTACATTGACAGTATCCGAACAAGGCGAACGCCTAATATTGCGACACAACGCCAGCCAGCCGCAAGATCAGCAATCGCAGCTTTTGCTGCAGGCCCTACTCAAAGGTGCTCTGCCAAATGTGACAATAATCAATGAGCCAACAAAATTGGAAAATAGTAACAACAGTGGCAGCAACAACAATATTGGTGCAACTAACAATACGCAGAACAATCGTGTTGGACTGAGTGCAACAACACCACAACTACTGCCGCCAAGTTCTTTGAATAGCACAATGCACCATCAACATGCTAAAACTTTGATTTCCACCAACACGGGTGCCATAAGTAAGCTGACGCTACCCGCACAAGTCGCAACTGCTGTGGGGGCAAAGACACCAACAATACAATTACAATTCAACGGGCCAACGTCACTAACGAGTAGTGGCGCCACCGCGAATGGAACGACAGGACCAACGCTTCAATTACCGCAGCAGTCACCACAACTGCAGATGCAGCAGCAGCAGCAACAACAACAGCAGAAAACGTTTCAGCAGACACAACAACAACCAAATATGTTGAACGCCGCGAGAACACCGGATATGGCGCAGCTAATACAACAGCAACAACCACATCAGCAGCAACAGCCAATGCTGCCACAGCCGCCGAGCAATGCGCTACTTGGTGCCGCATCTTTGGCGGCACAAAGCCAACAACGCTATGTGTCATTGCCGAAAATTAACGCCGCAACACAACAAATATTCTCCTTAAACAGCGAAACAAATCAGATCACGCCTATTAGTCCGACTCAAACCGCTGCCTCGATCGGTCCCACCGAACGTCTACTGATCGCGCCAGCCGGCATTAATGCTCAGCAATTGGCGCAGTGTCTGCAGTTGGGACAGATTCACTTTAACGATGTAAATCCACTGCCGCCGAGCACACAGCCGCAGCCGACATTGTTGGGCATGAACACGACGTTAAGCGCTAATCAGCAAGCAGTGCAACAACAACAGCAACGTTTGCAGCCACCACAACAGCAAATAGTGCATCCGCAACCCATCCAGCCATTGAGCAATGTAGCCAGCGGCGTCAACACGAACAACTCCACAGCGCCCACAAATACCGTTACCAAACAGGTAGCCAATGTGGCGCCTATCATCGATCAGAGTAAGGCTAAATTGGAGCCGCCAAGAAATGCGGCATCGACAGGCGCAGTGGCAAAGAAGAAGCCCGTGCGCAAGCCGAAAGCTACGACAACCGCTGCTGACGTCGCCAGCGGCACAGCGGGCATAAAAAACGCAAGCGTCGTTAAGCCAATGCCGAAGTTAGATCCACTTTCACAAAAGCCAAACAATAATCCAGTGCAAATTGTGCAACCGAATGTTGCCAGCGGTAAACAGGTCGGCGCAACGGCTGCGTCCAACAATATGACAACAACAACAGGCACCAATAGTATACAGCCGTTTCAAACGCTCCAACAAACAACCAAATTGGTCGGAGTAACTGCGCCCATGCAACAACTGGTTACTTCGGGCACAACTGCGCAGCAACAGCAGCAGCAGCAACAACAACTCCAACCCCCAAGTACCACTTCAATGTTGTTGCAATCGCCCAGTATGCGTAGCTTCGTCAGTAGCGCCAATATTGTTGGTTGTTCGACCACACCAACGAACAGCAGCAACAACAGCCTTGTCAGCACTGCCAACACCAGCAGTAACGGTATGACACTGACATCTTCGTCAACTCTTGTAGCGCCAAGTTTCAGCATTAATACAGAGCCACCATCGCTTTCGGCGCTTAATTCGTCCAACAACGCGAATGTGTTGCAACAACAACAGCCAACACAAGTACAGCTACCGCAGCAATCGCCGCAACAACCGCAACACACGGTCTCACGTGTGCAAACAATTCAATTGACCGCTCAACAGCAACAAATGTTCAAACAAGTGCAAATGCAAATACAATTCCTCACCATTAAGCTGCAACACAAGTCGCTGTTAACCTCACTGCCCCTACCGTCAGACTTCGACCCCGCCGCCATTGCTGCTTACACCAAACCGATGAGCGATGCCGAAATAAATGTGGCGCTGCAACGGCTCTACACCGAACAGCAACGCATATTGGCAGCCGGCAAAGAGATGCCCACGCCGGAAGCGTACCTGCAGATGCCACCCATTGGCAGTGGCGCTGGCATAACGTTGATGACGCAACCGTCCCAAATACAGCAACAGCAACAACAACAGCAGCAACAGGTTGGCGTAGGCAAGGTGAATACTTCGGCCATACCGGCAAATGTCGTGCAACCCAATAATCACTCGTCCACCATGACTGTAACGACGACATCGATGAGCAGTACCACTACTGGCCAGCAAGTACAAACGCAAGCACTAACACAGGCTGGTGTCACACATCGTATCCATATTTACCCGATGCAGCATCATCAAACTGTGCAACAGAACAAGCAAAATCAACAACAACAACAACAGTCGAAATTGCAATCCGCAACGGTTTCGCGTGGCAAAGACAATAACAACAGCAACGGTAAAGGCAAAAATATCACGCCCACTCAGCAGCAGGCAACGCAAAATTCCAATAGCAACAATATTAGCACACTCATGCCGCTAAGCCAACCGAAGCAGCAGCCAATGCTAGTGCCAACCTCCAAAGCACCAGCATTAGTCTTTCAACCTCAGCAGCAGCAGCAACAGCAATTCATGCTACAAAAGCCAGTATTAGTAACGAGCAGCAACGCCAGCAGTTCAGCAATGATGAACGGTCCACCGCCACTAGTGTTCTCTAGTCCATTAATCGCTGCCTCAGCGGCGGCAACAGCAACCAGTGCGGCCAATACATCCACAGCTACGCATTTCGCAACAGGCGCAAACGGTTTCATACAACAACAACAACAACAGCAACAACATTTGTTACAACAGCAGCTACACGCGTTATCGCAAGCACCCACTAGCAACTCGTCAACGCTAGCGCCTAGCATGGCACCCATAAGCGCAACAACAACAGCACTTACCAGCGCCAGTCACACAGCCACAATGATGACATCCGCAGCGGCAACAACAACATCTGCCTCGCATACGACCAATGTCACATGCGTGACAACAATTGCTAATACAACGTCAACAACAACAACAGCGACAACGCACGCCACCACAATAACAACAACCACGGCGACGGGAGCATCAGTTGTGACAACCGCAAGTACAACGACAATAGATGTTCAGGCCAATATGCAACTACAGCAGAGCACGAACAGCTCTTACGCGCTCACCACCACCACCACCACCAATGCGCCCACAACCGCCATGCCTGCCACCATGCTGGGCGCTCACCTGTTCAGACGCGAGGAGAGTTTATCGCCGCAGCCGAAACTTGCACGCCTTTCTTTGTGAGTAGTTGGTTGAAAATACGCGATATTCCACACAATTTTCGCCTTTCGACTATAGAAATTTCATAAAATTTATCACTCGAATATTTATCACATTTTATTTTATTCCTTATATATTTATTTGTATGTAAGCTCATAATTTATTTGTGTGTTACTTCAGGTTTCTGCGTCAATTGGAGTTGGATCAGCAGGCCGCCTTGAATCCCGACTATGTTAATCCGTTTCAGAACAAAGAAGAGGCAGTCAAACGGCTTATAAGGTATTTTAGTTGAAAATTTATTATTTTAATTAAGTTATCCCTTAATCCACACCATTTTCTTTGCTTCCACAGATATCACTGCTTGTATGAAAGTGTCGAGGACTTACCCTATGAAGATGAGGAGCGTTTCGAACAGACAGCGTTGCAGTATCAAGAGAAATACCACAAAATTTCAAACAAATATCAAAAGATTATAATACAAGAGTCAACGGTGAGTAACAGTTTTCGAAAGCGAAAGAATACTACTACAAAAATTAACTTGCAAAGAGTCACCGCATGACCCTAACCACCACCTCTTTGCATGTCTCGCCAAACCCACTCACTTAACACCCATTTTCCCTATGATCCGAAGCCTTTGAAACAGCCCTTTTCTGGAGCTACCATTCAGTGACTTCGATAGCAGTTGATTTTT
Source organism: Bactrocera correcta (assembly GCA_027475135.1). NCBI lineage: Eukaryota > Metazoa > Arthropoda > Insecta > Diptera > Tephritidae > Bactrocera > Bactrocera correcta. The sequence goes on from CM050327.1 coordinate 76,598,971, forward strand.
GCGTTGTGCCCCCAACATGGCTTAGGTACTTTCTTTAATAACCACAACAAACGAAAAGATTGTAAACAGTCTCCATGACCTTATACTATGTTCGGACCGACATTGAAAACATTTTGAAAACACATTTGTATGTTGTGGAATTTAAGTCGTTCGGACCGACAATGTGTGTTTTCAATGAGTTTTCACCGACAACTATCAATACGGAGATTCTCTTGCTCTTGCAATATGACACAAAATGCAAAAATCCTATACCGAAATATGCAAGGCCAAGAGAGCACCTATTGCAGAATCTAGTGATATATGACGGCACGAAAACAAACATGGGTCTTGGTCTGACATACTTGTATTTTACAGCCATTGGAAATAAATTTTTGCGTGTGTTTGTTGTGCCGTTGCACTAAGAAGAAAATTTTGCAATTGGTGCACCGTGCAAGGGTTTTGCAAGAACAAGAGAATCCCCTTAACAGTGAGCAGCTGTATTTGTCTATGGAATGTAAACAAATATCAAGTGACAATTTAGGGCCGGCAAAATATGTCTTCCCAAAAACAAATCGATTAAACTAGAGCAGGCACCGATTATAATGAGTGGAATGTAAGTTTTCAAGTAGTTTTCAGCGAAAACTGTGTTTTCGTTTGACAGATTTTACATGGACGAAAACACAAGTTTTCGTGCAAAAACCAGTTTTTCCACAAAACATGTTTTCAATTCGGTCCGAACATAGTATTACCTCAAAACCATACTTACAACAGGAAATCTATTTGATGTTCCCATATCGATTTCGATTTTTCAGCAAGTTTCGCATTAATATTTATGAATCATGCAATAGTTCTTAAACGAAAACAAATATTCGAAGCTTCTTTTTATATCTTTAGAGTTCTTACATTCTTATGAGCAAAATATTCGTTATAGCATGTTTTGAACCATGGAGAAAAAGCTTGATAACGCTTGTGTTTGGTATTGAACATCATAAAATATCTTAGTAACTCGTCTTAGAAAAAAGTAACGAGGCATGCACATAGTCCATTATAGTATTATTGCCCATAGGCACAATTTTGCTACAGTCAAATTGAAATTTTGGCAAAAGCTCGAGATATACATTCATTTAAGGCAAAAAAATTCTGGCTTCACCTACTTCTCTATTCCTTCGTTAAACCAACGAAAAAATTAAACGAACTTAATGCTTATAACACTTTATATCGCTTACAGCTGGAGCATCGCACATCTGAGACCTGTCAAATTCAACAGCTGATGATTGATGACTTGAGGGCAGAAATGGAGCACTTACGAAACGCTGAACGCGAACAGGCCCGCTACGAACAACAGCAGCAAGAAAAAGAAATTAATGAACCAAAATGTGAATCCCTAACAGCCACAACAGCACAGGAGCTAAAACATGAAATGAAAGCTGTAAAAGACGAGCCGGAAATGGAGGGCGATAAGGCAGACTATAACAGCCTTGGCGCTGAACAAAAATCGTTTGAGATAAAAACCGAACCTAACGACAATAGCAACAGCAAAGCGAACGCAACAGGTGTTGAGGCCACAATGGGAGCGACAGCAGAAACAACAACAGCGCCAACAATTGTGGACAAATTTGATTTGCTGAAGCATAGTACGAGCCATAACACTACGCCAAATAATGCAGCCAACAAACAACAGCGTGTGATGCAGACCGAACAACAACAACGCCAACAGCAGTCGGATGAGAAGCACCAGTATGACTTGCTACCGAAAAAAGAGGAGAAGCGCAACTGGCACAATGCGGGCAGCGGTGAAGGTGGGTCCTACGCGACCAATTCGCATTTCGATTCATTCGACTCAGAGGCAGCTAAAGACAAATTAGGCGCGTCCAATTTCTATGCAAACTGCAACAAACAGCTGAACGGGACAATCAAGCGTGAAATCGTGCCTTCGTCAGTTGCTTGTGGTTATGTCAAGAAGGAGTTTGAGAATTTCGATATAGAATCGGAAATAACACCGAGTTTCATTATGAAGAAGGTCGAGCATAAAGAAGTGGTGCCACCGCCTGCGCCAACGCCAGCAAACAACGCCAAAACTCAAAACAAGCACGGCAGGGAGAAGAATGAGCGCAGCAATGCGCATGAGCAGCAACAACAACAAAAGTCAATCGCTAGCGCGCCGAGCAATAACAGCTTTGCTGCACAATACTTGCAGCACAACACAAAGCAACAACAGCTGCAACAGCAACAGCATTTAAAACAGCAACAAACGCAGCAGCAGCAGCAGCAGCAACAACAACAGGATGACGGTTGGCTTTACTTGCAGAAAGAGTTGAGTCTTATCACCGCCCAAAACAAAATGATTATGCAACTGCAAGATCAACAACAAATGAATTTGCAACAGCAACAACACTCTACACTTAACAACGGCCAAACAGGACAGCTAATAGATCTCTTTCCCAATGGCTGCATCAACAAAAACAATCAGTTGAGCCCCAGCAGTAGCGACTCTAGCCAACACCAGCTGCAACAACAACAGCAGCAGCAGCAGCAGAACTGTGATCAGCAAGGGGCGCAGCCCGCAAGCGACGAGCCGCTGCAGAATCATCACCAAAACCAAGGCCAGCAGCAACAGCAGCAAGAACAACAAAATGCGCACAATCACATGCAATCGTCACTGAACGAGTTCTTCGATTCCGGCGATGACATGGCCGATGTGCATAAGTCTGTGGAAACCCGACTGGAGGCCATGTTCGGTGAGTCACCGGTGCATTTGAGCAAAAGCGATGGCAGCGACCCGCATGACATTGAGGCTGGACTCGAGGATATTTTCGGCGATGGCAAATCTAACGATGACAATGTTGACAACAAATCGAAGCAACAGCAACAACAACAGCAGCAACGTTTGTGGGACACCGAACTAAGTGCGGCGAACAGTTTTATGCGCGTTACAAACACGCAGGAGAATGTGCTCTTCGAGAGTGAGCAACAGCAGATGCACCTAAATCAGCAACACATGCAACAGAGCATGCAGTTGAACATTACCGGCAACACAACACGTTGGATGCAAAACATCGACGGAGCCTTCGGTGATTTCATAGACAATGCTAGCGGTGACTGCGAGATTTCGCGCAAACGACGTTGGAATGCCGAATTGATGGCGGTCGACGCGGATGATACGCTCGATGGTGCGAAGAAAATCTGTCCCATGTCCGCATCGTCAAGCTCATCGGGCTCACCGATATCCGCGCAGCAACATCAATCGCGTCAGCATCACGACAGTATTATGGAGGCCGATCTGCTGTCGCTGCACGACGGCATACGTGTAGAACCAGCCGCCGCGCAGATGCTGCAGATGTCCACGCAACAACAGGGCGTCTTCTGTCAAACGCAGCATCAAGCATTCAGCAACCTGTTGGACGGTGTCGGCGGTCATCATCAACAGCATTTTAACAACGCGCAACAACAGCACAGCATGCAACAACAACAATCGCACCATCCATTGCACTCCCACCTGCAGGCGCATATGCACAACAATCACATTGGTGGCGGCGACTTTGATGACGACATCAGCCGGCACGTGCAGAATGCCATCGACAGCATACTCAATCTGCAAAACAGCGAATCGGCAGACTCGCTGAACTTCTCGCTGGACCACTCGATGGGCTCCCTGCTCGGCGACAGTATACTCGATGATCGGCAGCAACAACAGACGTCGGTGAATTGTCAAGATGGCGTCAAACGCAGACATCATCTCGTCGACGAGTTGGGCGATTGCCTAATCAGCGGTGGCGGCAGTGGGCCGGCAGCGGGCGACAATGCCAGCAACATACTGTTGGACAGCAGTCAACATCATCATGTGCAACAACAACAATTAGCTTTGCTGAATCACAATCATATGCAGGGCTTGCAGCAAAACAATCATCAACATCACCAACAGCAGCAGCAGCAACAACAACAGCACCAGCAACCGCAACAACACCACCATCAGCAACAGGAAACGTCGCAGCAAGCATTATTAGCGAACGATTTCAGTTGCGTGGCCGCCGGTCTGGTTGATGAGGCGGTCAAGTCGATAATGACATCCTGACAACTTAGTGCAGCGGATCAGCAGCAGCAACAGCAGCCGTCACAACCACAACAACAACAGCCACAGCAAGCGCCAGCCGCAAAGCAGCGCGTTGTTACCGCTAGAGCCACAACGACGGCCGCAGCGGCTATAACCGCGATCGCCGCTGGCAACATGGCTGGCAATAGTCGTAATAATATTGTAAATACTGGAGTCTTGCTGGAGTTCAATACCAGCGCTTTATGAGCTGTGCGTCGTAAAAGGAGTACTTAGTAGTAGAATGTGTGCAGCAGTGAGTGTAATCAGCGAGTATAAGCGAGTATAAGCGCGAATGTAGAGTGAATAGCACTTTTTAATGAGCTTAAGTTGTACCGTAGAGAGAATGCGAACACCCAATATGAGCGTTAGTGGCGAGTTGTTTAAATTTATTTTTAATTTTTATTAGTTTTATTAGCGCTTTTTGACAAGTTTTAACCTAAGAAACTATTTATTTTATTTTATTATTATTTTTGCAAGCTTGTGTGGTGAATTTCGAATTTCAACGCTTAGCAGCACTTTCAACACTCAATTTGTTTGAAATAAAGCAGTTTTTGCTAAAATTTAAATTTTTTTCTATCTTTGTTTATTTAATAATTTTATATTGCTAATATTGCTAAGAAATATACATATTTTTTTAAGAAAGAATCTTAATTTATTTTAATATCAATTTATTTTTTTTTTTTAAATCTAATATAAAATTTTTTTAATTTAAAGTTTAATATAATTGCTTTTAAATTATAATATAATTTATTTAGATACAAAAATTATATTATAATTTTAAAGAAAAAAAAAAATATTATTATAGAAAAAGTAAATTGCTGAAAGTGTTTTTTTAATATTTATGTATATTTCTTAGAAATATTCGTAATATAAAAAAAATTAAGGAAAAAGATAAAAAATAAAATTTAAAATTTAACAAAACAATATAAAAAAATTGAAATTGCTAAAACAAAATTTAAAAAGGTATTTATATTTATTTAAAATGTTTATATCGAACATTTGTAAATTTAACTTAATTTTTTTAAGTATTTGTATTTATTTAAAATATTTATATCGAAAATGTTTTGGTAAAAATATAATTTTTAGCATGCACTTGAAAAATAAAGTAAAAAACAGCATGGAAAATTCTAATATTTTATTTAGCATTCGCTCACGAAATGTGTTGAAAGTCGTTAGCAACTAAAATTTCCTCTGCCACATCAAGCGATTTAATAATTTTATTGCCAAAAGTAAATAATTTGTTTAAAAAGCTTGCGCATTCGCTTAAATCATACATAGTATACCCCTTCTCGGGTGTCGCTGCTCCAAAAAGTAAATATATACATATTTTTAGCTTTAAGTTGACATTATAATTTTTAGTGATTTGTAAGTTTAATGTAGCAACAATTTGTTTTGTTTTATATATTTTAGATAAATTAAAAATATTTAATTTGTTAAAATTTATACTTTCCAAATATACAAACGTACATGCAAATGTACTGATATTTGTATGTTTGCCAGTTTATGTTTTTATGTAATATGCACTTTTAATTTTCGTAAAAAAAAATTAAATTAATTTAAAAAATTTTGTTTCATAACCTAAATATTTAATAAACGATGAACTTATGCACTAATGAGATAATACAAAAAAGCAATAAATTAAACTGAATGACAAGCGTTATGTGAATATAGTGGAATTGCACAAATTTTATACAACCCAAATGGAGAAGCAATAAAAGCTGACTTTCAAATAGTAAAAAGTATTGCCGAAGAAGCAACGTTTAAGAACGCCAAGCTGCTGCCGCGCAGCAGACAGTACTGAAAGCGTGTTAAAAATGAAATCAAAAATATGCATTTTCTTTGCCAATATGTGGCATACACCCATCCCCCACCCACGCACACGTACATACATGCATATGGTGTGCTGCAAGCAGCTCGAAATTTGTTTTCTTTCAACACACGCGCCAAACGCTTAACGCTTCTGGGCACGCTGTAAGCGTGTGTCTATTAGCTAGTCGCTTTTTAATCGAGCGCTTGAACCACAGACCGACAACAAACAAACGAACGAACGAACTCGTGCAACTGAATTCTTTAAATCAATAAATTGTCTTAACACTGCTTTAAAGCAACAAAAATGATTAGCAAAATTTTATTTAAAATAAAAGATATTACAAATTTAACAATTATGTATGTAATTATGTACTTTAAAATTAAAATAACAAAAAAAAAAAAGAAAACAAAATCACAATCGCCGCTAAAATGACCACAATAAGTGGGCGTGGCAAACGAATTGGTTGTAAACTACGCAATTATGTTTAAAATGTATGTGGCTTTCGTAAAACAAATAATAATGTTAAACAAAAAAGTTTCAATTAAATGGATAATATAAAACCGTTAGTAGAGCTTAGCAAGTAAAAGTAAAAAGAAATTGAAACTGGAAAATTGCATAAAAAAACATAACACAAAACCAAAATGTAAAGCAATCACTCACTGCATACATGCTTATGTAAAGTGGCATTTGGAACTGTAGAATGCTAAGAGAGAAATACGTTGCCAACTTTGTTAAAAAAAATGTTCAAAACTTTGCAATACAACTATGCGTTTACAAAATGAAAACCTTAAACATAACTAACACATAAAAAGTAATTGATTACGGTAATTTAAAAACAGTTAGGCATGGCGAACAGTTACGCACAAGTGATGCTGGTTTCGTCATTTTTTTTTTTTTTTTTTAATGATTTTTTTTTGTTTATGTACATAACTAATTGAAATTGTTAGTGAAAATTGTAAGATAACAACAAACAAAATCTAGATGTGTGAAAAATTTCCTTTTTAAAATTTATGATAACAATCAGTGTTTGTATGTGTATTAAAAAGAACTATTATCAAATCCAAAAACTGCAAAATAAACACTTAAACAATTTTAATGATAACAAAAACACAAAAAAAAAACTATTATCTAATAAAAGAGATACAAGACAGCGCCAGTATTGGCGATTGTTGCGTGTACTTATGGGCCCACACACCTACAGCATATGAAAGACATGTATGCTTAAAGAAAAATGAGGTTATGTATTACTTGAAGGAATATAATTTTAGCCAACAGGTGTTTTTTAGTTCAGATACCAAAAAATTGAAAACAGACTAAAATTCAAAAGCGCTTAAAACTGAGCTATATATGTATGTAGGTTCAAGATTCTTCATAGATTTTTGGGTGATAATGTTATGGTTGATATTAAATTTATATTTTATTTACATAGTTATAGAGTAGAAATTCAAAGACGAAAATGTTGTAATTAAATTTTTAATTTTAATTAATGGAAATTTTTTGTAACACTGTTACTACAAATGTTGCAGATCCTAATATTACTACTTTTGTTTTCAGTTTAAACTCTATTTTTCAAATAGAAGCTTTCTGGTTAGGCTCAACTTTTCATTTCTATCGAAATTTTGCGTAATGTTGTACTAAATATAAATATATTTGTTAAAACTTATGTAATATCAGTACTTCTGCTTTTAATTTAAACTCTATTTTTCAAATAAAAATTTTGAGGTTATGTTCAAAACTTCATTTCTATTGAAATGTTAAGTAAAATTGTTAGTACTACGGTTGCCGTTCGTAAGATTATAGTTTCTATGCCTTCAGTTTTAATTATGTTTAAAAAAAAAAAAAAAAAAAAATAAAAAAAAAAAAAAAAAACTTTGAGGTTAGGTTCGAAAAGTAATAAAAAATATTTAACTAAATTTTCTTACAATTTTAAGCAACATTCTTAAATCTTCAGCACTTCTGCTTTTAATTTAAACTCTATTTTTCAAATAAAAACTTTGAGGTTATGTACAAAACTTCATTTCTATTGAAATTTTAAGTAAAATTGTTACTACTAATGTTGCAGTTCGTAAGATTATAGTTTTTTTCCTTCAGTTTTAATTTAATTAAAAAAAAAAAAAAAACTTTGAGGTTAGTTTCGAAAAATTATAAAAAATATTTAACTCAGTTTTCTTACAATTTTAAGCAACATTCTTAAATCGTCAAAGGAGTTATTAACTATTTCAACGCTGATAGTCGATCGACAACAAGATTACGCTTGAACCTCACTTGAAAAAAGAAAGTTTTATAGTTATAAATAAACACATGAGAACATAAACTTAAAGCTGCAACGTCTTTATTTGTCTAATTTAGTTGCCTGCTACTACTTTCTATTATCTGTTGTTTTAATTGTCATTTAAACACAAACTCTGTAGAGAACTAACCTTAAAATTTGTCCTTAAATTTTTCCCCTCCCGCAAAAGTGTCCAGAATACATATATTTGCCACAAATCTCTACAAAACTGCAAACTATGAACCTATTATATAACCTCAACAGCAAAAATCATAAAATTCGAAAGCTGATTCTTATAACTACAATATACATACATATATATCTGTATGTATGTGGGCACGTGGGTGCATGCAACTGCAACCAATTATCAGTGTGAACCTACAAGTTATTTATCTAAACGTACATCTACATATATATACATACATATATAGTTATGTAAGTTAGTAAAGATTGCGAGAGCAAACCTAAATGGCGACAACAACAAATTCTAGTTAATAGGAAACTACTGAACTTAAACTGAGGGTACATTTATAAAAAAAAAAAACAAAAATCAATAACAATAAAGAAGAAATAAGCAAAAGAAAGCAAAAAGTATCGCAACACAAAGGATACGTAACTTAATTCAATTTAAATACGCATCAAATGTAACTGTAATTGTAATTGTATTTAGTAGTAAGTCAATATTTACTGATGAATGTGTATGTGTAACTCGGAGGCGCGATTATAAAGGAATGCAACAATTTTTTAATTAAAAAAAAATTTAAGTAACTTAATTATCTTAAATGAAAAAAACCAATAATAATAATAATAAATAATGTTTACGCAACACATTACTACTAAAACTAAAGTTAATACAACTAAATAATGTATTTAATAAATTTATAATAATGATATATATATTGTATGTATGTATGTAAAATTTTAAAAAATCTCACAAATATTTTATAAAACAACAAAACAAAAAACAAAAACAACTCGAAAACAACAAAAATCAGAATGAAACAAATAAGCAAGTTTAATATTATCTATTGGTATATTAAGTTAGTCAAAGTATCGTCGGAAATTATAAGTAAAAAATCTAAATATAAAGCAAATTACAAAAATGCAAGTTGGACTTAACTATACATATGTACATATGTATATGTATTAAAAAAAAATTAAAAATATAAAAACAAAAAACACAAAGAAAACGTTTAAAAACAGCCGAGTAAGCGCAGTAGTCGTGTTTGTTTGTTTGCGTGTGAGCGTGCGCACAAGTCGGCGGCGTGCAAGACGCAAAGTGCGTCGCGCTCAACCGAACACTACACACACCCACCTGGCGCATACTGGCAGAATACAAAGTGAAACAACAAAAACAAAGCATGAAAACACACTGTTATCAGGTGTTGACATAAATATTTAATAAAGAAAATTAATAAATTATAAAATATACATTTCGCCGTTTATTTTCCATGTAATGAAAGACTTATGCAAACACTAAGCACCTGAGAAGTAAGTATGCCTGTGGTAATTAACTGAGTTTTAGAGGCTGCTGACGTCGTTAATTACTGGTTTGGTTCAGAATGGATAGGAATTTATATATATTCAAGGTTATAGTCTCGGAAGTATTCCTCAAGAAGTATCAGGAGATTTTTTATAGTCCCCGTTAAGTTGCTAAGGTTCAAATATGTAAGGATAAAGGCTCTTGGAACCATGCTACCAAATAGGGATCACATCGCTTCAATAGCACCTAGAAGTATATTGCAATTTATCAATTTGCTGGGGCTAGGTTAGTCCTTCTGACTTAGGAGAGGGCGCACAATAGGTCACAGTGCAATCCTCATTTACTTATCTAATCTAAACTAATGTAAATTGTTATCGAGGTCATTCAACGGTGGGCTCTGGAAACGTGGACTATAAGGACATAAGATGTGTAGAGTTAGCTGGACATGCAAAGAGGTGGTTAAAGTCAAGCGTAGATTCGTTGCAAGCTGGACATAAGTATATTTGTTATGCCGGGGTTGATTCTGAATAAGTGGGAGTTTAACCTGCTAGAGTATCCAGAACGAAGCTGCGCAGGGTTCAGAAAAAACAATTCGCGCTTATTCTTTAGTTAATTTTCTCAAACAACTTAATAAAAGTCGAAAAGTTTTTGTATATTTATATTTTATACGAATGCTTGCAAGACTTTTTTGATTTTGGAATATTTGTATCATGCTTTGATGGTTTGTTCGATTGAGTGGCGATTGAGATATGCTATAATGGAAAATACATGAAATATATAAATTTTATTCTCAATTATTTTACACTCTTAATCCTGAAATTTATTCCACACTTATTATACATTCATATACCTACTCCTAATGGTATGCTACGATTTTCTACTATTTTCAATTTCTCATATATTAGGACGTCTAAAATCAAATATAATATAAAATAAATCAAATCTAAGCTTATGAAGCTCGAATAACTAACATTTTTGAGCAACCAACCTCAAAATCTTTCAAAATTCATATTTATCATAATTCCAATATTATTTTTATTTCCTCGATTTTCATTAAATTGTTTTATGCACTTGCAAGTCAGAAAAAAACCTGTGTTTCGTGAACTTTTTTTTTGAATGGGTTACATAAGTTAATACACTTTCATCATAAGCGACGATTAATTTTGAAAATTTTGTACTTCCTTAGTGCTATAGCCGATCTCCAAGAGCACACGACAGTTGGGTCTAAGTAAGCAGAATGGACCCGGATTTTTATCACGGACTGTCAATCTTCGAAATGTTTGCTACCGCTACAACAACATGACCCCTGAAAAATGGTGTCTGGCGTGAGGAAAAATCAGTACTAGCAAAGGTTTTGATTTTTGACAAAATTACGGCTCTCCGAAAAAGTATATTTTTGTGAAAATTTCAATTTTCACACACTGAACTCTGAAAACAGTGCTTCGAGAAAAACGTTTGTAAAAATGTCTGATAAAAATTCAATTTTCGGTTTTTTTCCTTCGTCCAAATTCCAAGTTAAGTTTTTCAACTAAAACACGTATTTTTTCACTTTAGATGATCCTATAGGGAGTTATACTAGCTTCGGACGCGTCTTTTTTCCGAAGGATCACCGGCGATGGCGTCGCAATGTCCGAGTTTAAAATATTTTTTTCCAAAAATGTTTAGAATTTCTTTGTTAATAGTGTTTGTTTGTAACAATAAAAAATTCTAATAAAATATTTCATTTTTTATATGAGAAAAAATTATTGAAAAAAGTCTGTTTTTTACGCGAGGAAATCGTTCGTTAATAGGCTTACATTCTTCGACAACTCATTCTAATTTTCTAACCTCAATTTGCCCCATTTTCATTCACATATAAATACGTATTTGGTAAATATCAAACACTTTTCAATTTTTGATAAGACAATTTTATTGTTTTATATTTATGATTAAGTAATTAATATATTTAAACAAACGCAAAAACACATAAAAATAACCATACAAACATATACTTGCTATAAACCCGTTATTTGTGCCTGCTTTAGGACTACAAAAATTAACAACTTTTTAGTTGACAGACATTTTTTCAATCTTTTAAATAAAATTTGTATTTTATAATTTTTTTATTAAAATTTTTAAATAAATTTATATTTTATATTTTTTTATTTAAAATTTTTTAAATAAAATTTATATTTTATAATTTTGTGTGTGAAATTAAAATATATTTTTTTAAATAAAATTATTTTTAATTTTTTTAATTAAAATAAAATATTATTTTTTATGTAAAATATTTTTTTTTAATAAAATTTATTATTTAAAATATTTTTTTTAATAATTTAAAACATTTTTTAATACAATTTTTTATTTTATATAAAAATAATTTTTTTAATAATTAATTTAGACAGCCGTGTAAACAAATGCCAATTACATATAACTGAGATTCTTTTAAACATAATACAAAAACAAATTTTAAAGTGACGTGACATGGAAAACATATAGTCGAGCGGCGTTGAAGAAAATTTTATAGAACTAATATAAATACAATAAATGTGTATGTGTAGGTGAATAAGTGTTAGGCATAATCAGAAACGGCGATTCCACTACGATTAAAGTTACTTTCTGTGTTTTTGTTTTTGTAAAATATGCGTCGTTCCACTATGCACCTAGTCATAGCTAAGGTTAGCTACGATTATTTTTACTGATTATGTATTTTTTTTTACATATTTTTTAATTTTATAAAAGAAAGCAAGTTTTGACATTGTATATTAAAAGTATTACTGGAGTTGCTGGTATGATTGAGGTTATGTGGCAGTTTCTCTTCAATTTTTACTTTTTCAAAACACTGCTAAAGAATTATTGATTTATTTTTAAAAAATTCTTAAGAACCAGACATATACGAAGAAATAATAATTTTTAAGTGTTTAGCGAAGTGAAAATATTTGCTTATTTTTATATAATGTAGCATATAAATTAAACATTTTTTGCCGAATTAAATGCTCTATCTCTAGTTCTGGTCTGCTTGCTTTCTGAATATTTAAAATACACACATTTTTCTTGTTTACTTATGTTAAATGTATTCCTCTCTGGCTTTTGAGTTGCGTCAGTAAGTAGATACGTTTTAGCTTTATAATGTTTGCACAAACATACATACATACATACATCTATAGCGCAATTGAGCAAATATTTAAGTTGTCTACTTACGTATTTTCTATTTTACTGTTTTTTTTTTTTTGTACTTATTGAAATTGTTTATTGTTGATCATGTTGGTGATTATGCCACGTTACTCTACTCTATTTCTTATTATTTTTATGCCAGATAGGATTTACATGCATAGTGAGTTGTAGATTTTTGGTTATTTACATTGTTGCGATTTTTCTAATATAAAAATTTAAAAACAAATTTTTAATCCCAACATCTTAAAAAAAAATTTAAAAAATAAACTTTAAATTTTAAAGTCCGATTTTGGTTAGAAATTTTTAAATCTAAGTTTTTTGCATTTTTTAGGTTTACAATTTATTTTCTTTTCAATCCTGTATTAGGAATTACAAATTTAAAAATTATTTTTATGACGATTTTCGCGATTCGGGGTTATTTATATTAATTTTAGTATTAAATTATGTTTATCAACGTCATTTTTATCAACTTCAATATAAAGAATACAAATTTTCTATGAAAAAAATAATATCAACTTGAATATTTTTGCAACTAGAAAATTTAAAATACTTAAAAACTACAAAAAAAAAATTAATTTAATTCAAAATTGGATAAATTGTAGAGCTCGATTTATTAGACAGCGAATGCGCATGCAACTTACGTATGTTGCGCCATCTTATTGCCGATTGACTACACTGTCTAAGAAAAAGAGATTATAGCGCGAGTCACGTGGGTTTTAATATAATGTACAGTGCGTTTTTAACCGTATTTAATATTGATTATTTATATTTATTATAAAATTAAATATTTTCCCCCTTTTATCTATTGCAAGTGCGATTAAAAAATGTTAATAATAATTATATTATCTCTAATCGGTTGAGTTTTGGTTCTAGGCGTGCATAGTGCACTTTTTGCAATTATTTTTTATCCATTACATTATAGATATATAGACTGGATCTTTTTTACGTTGAAATACAATTTCAAAATAAGCTTTGAAACATCTGCGTACCAAAAAAAAAATCGGAACTGTAGCTAAAAATGCGCTCCGAAAACAAGAAAGAAGTATATTTGGTAAAAGTGACGCTAATTCTGAGAAAGAGAAGTCGTTTTATAAAAATTTTTATAAACTTTATAAAAATTATTTTCCTACTAATTCCAAGGCCGCGCATTTATAGACACAAATTACTTAATTCGCAAAATGGGAAGCATTATTAAAATCAGCTATACCATTTTTAACTAAAAACAATCCATACAACGCCTGAAAGTATGCTTGCAATTAAAAATAATAATAATTTTTTTCCGAAACGTTATCAAACTGTGATTTTATGTATTCTTGTTTTGATTAATATTAAAAAAAAATAAAAAAAAAACTTTCTCTCACGGCGAGTGCGGCGAGTGTAGATGCTTGCTTGCGGCCTGTGACAATCTGGTTCTAAAATAAGCGCAACGCTTCTCTTTTGGCATTCTTCTAATTGCATAGTTATTTCATAATTAAAAACTAACGGAGATCGTGCGCATTTTCTTCGCTAATCGTTCACATTTTTTTCAGTTAGTTGACTTTATAAATTATTTAAAAATAGTAATAAATAATATCGTTGGCATACAAACATACATATACATAATTATATATATAAAGTAGTTTGTTGTTATGCGATAAATTTGATTGCATGCTAGTGTTGTATAAATAATTGTTGTTGTATATATTTACAATGCGAGTTATGTCAACTCAATTCGATTCGCTTTAAAATAGTCATGGTTACGTACAAACGCTTCACATACACACACACATGCACGCACGCGTACCCACATGCAAGCAACAACACGAACTTAATGATTCCGCAAGGGCACCAAATGTGCCTCGGAATTGATTACCCATTTATCTAAATCGATCTCTTTGCGATTATCGCTAAATAATAAATAGAAATACTTAAGCGTTTCACCCAACCAAAAGCTCTCCATCATATCACGCAGTCTTGTATTGAATATATGCTTCACATTGCCAATGGACGTGTAACCGTAGGCCACTTTGGTGTGCTTCTCGAATGCTTGGAATATATTCCAGCCCATATCCTGGTAGGTGCGATTGCCGGTTAAGGCATAGAAATAATATAAACTTTCTACGAATTCGGGTCGTAGTAGATTGTGCGCATCATTGGGTTTCACGTAAATCTCCTGCTCTTCGTTGGTGGTGAGCGCAAAGTAGGATATTTCAGGCGCCAGCTGAGTCGGCTGACGCATGTACGTTTGATAGCAGGTTTCGAGCAGATCACGTGCGAGCAACAAATGTGAGGTGGGCATGCCGAATTTGTGGCCCAGCAATAGTGTGCCGGGCAGATAGCATGTGAGATGATCCATTTTTGGTTTGAAATCTTTGCCATTAATCAATTCGCCAATGTAGACGTGCTGCTCTTTGGGCGTACGACGCAGCAGCTTCGTGAGCACACCGTCAATTGCGCGCATATAGTCCACAATTAGACTGTGTGGAGGCGAAAAAGTGATTTAGGCGATTTTTTATATAAAAATTGTACAAAAATAATGGAAATACTTACAAATCGTCGGTTTTCCGCCCAGTCTGTAGCCACTGCTTTAGCAGATACTCATAATAGGAGTCACCGCGTGCGCCCAGCGAGATTGTGGCGTAATTTCTGAATGTGCCGGTGTTGGCATTTATAAATATCGGCACAAGGCCGCTAGTTTTCTCCAAAGCGTGCACTTTCTTATTAACTGCATGCGTTACCTGTTAGCAATAAAATAAAAAGCGAGTTTGAGGCTTTGTACAGCTTATGTAAAGTCAAAAACTTACTTTTTCGTAAATCGATATGTTAGTCGAACGACTGAGATCGCGGAATTCCAATTGTATTGTTGTAACCTCGCTGGTTGAACTGTCCGGCGACCATTTGGGTGAATGCGCTGACATTGAGGCAAGATTTACATCCGAATATGGTATGCCCGAGGGGGAGAGGAAACATGGCAGCATGCGATTGCCCAATTCGATCTTTGAGAAAAGAACAAATATATTTAGATAATTATGTTTAAATCTGAAATACACTACAGCAACAACGCACCGACTTGCTCAGAAACATTTTATCGCCACTCAGATGATATGCCGAGAGCAAACCACCCAAGATACGTATTGTCACCTCGAAGAGATTCACATCACGATTGATATCAAATGTCAAGAAATTGCTGACCCATTCGCGACCCTCAGTGAATTCTGTTGATATAAAAAATTTTACAAAATATTTAAATATATATAATGTATAAAAAATTTAACTTACCATCCTCCAAACCCATTATGTACATGGTGTCCAATGAGTCCACAATGGTCAAACCCAAACCGAACCAATCGTGTGAGCTCTGCGATAACGGTTTCAGATTGTCATGACCCCAAGCATATTTTTTATAGCCATTCCATGAATGCCTAAAAGCGGCTACAACGGCAGTTTGCCGCTCATTTGTTGCACCATGGAAATGCTGTTTTTGCGCTACCAACTTAGCATCCATATTATTGATATAATCTGTAATTAAAACATTGTTGGTGCCTGGCACCACCCGTGGGTTTAGTATCGCTGCTTCCAAAGCGACACGATTATCGTCATCACCACCGCCCGGTTGTGCTTCGACGGCGGGTTCGTCAATACGATTGTCATTATTTTCTTGTATGCTTATTTTGTTGGGAAATTCGACTAAAGGACCTTGTAGCAAGCTCTCCTTCGGCCGTTCTCCCGCATGTTGCAGGTTATCGTCGCTTTTCTTATTGAGGCTGGGCGTGTCAATCACCTTTACCTGGAAAATGAAAATATGGTAAAATATTTTTACAAATTTTAAGGAACCAGTATATCGGACACTATACTATTTATATTGTAGCGTGGACTTGGATCTAGACAAAACTCTTTCACACGAGAACTTAATTTTGATCGTTCAGTTTGTATTCCGACAAATGAACAGCTGCTTCTTAGAAAGAAAAGCACTTGAACAAAATATGAGAGCGATAACTCAAAATCTGATGGACTAGTTCGCATATATTCAGACAGAGGGACATAGTCACGCTGATCATTTATATACATATAAATCATACTTTATAGGAGCTCTTTCTTTATATTATAAGTGTTATAAACTTCGTTGCAAAGTTAATATATTACCCTTGTTCAGATTATAAAAAAAAATATCCAATTGACATAACAAATCATTTGTACATATTTGATTGCTACCGATTTACCTTGTCGCAATTCATTTTATCACAAGTCAAATAAACAATTTTCTAAACACTCCCGAAGGCCTGTCTATTGAGTACATACATATGTATGTGTACATATGTTTACGAACATGTGTGAACATGTGTGCATATTTGTATTTATTCAACAATTGTTAAAACCCATTTCATTGGCTTGTCTATTATTTAGAGTGGTTATATTGATAAGATAAGGTTTATAGGGTCCTGCAGATACAACTCGTACTAGCATACGCCCACTAATTTTGTTTATTTACTTGTAGATATACTCACGTCTTTAAATACCGGTGCATTGTCATTTGAGAATGACAGCGGTGGTGGTCCAATATTCGGCAACGGGTTGTTCAGATTATTATTAAAATTTCCCGCATCCAGCGCGTTCATACCGTCGTTTAGCCCATTCTGCACTATACCGGCACTATTTGCCACATCGCGATTTTCGCGAAATAAGAAAGCCCCGCCGTTGTTGCCAATTACTCGGTTATTTTCCGCATCGATTTGGTCATTGTATAATACTAAGACTAAAGTTAAGCATAGCGCCAGCACTGCTAAAATGATAAGGTTGCGCTGGCAACGGGGCAATTGATTCCAAGACTGCAATGCAATAAAAAGAACAATACAGTCTTTTTCATTTGCAAAACTTGAGCAAATATGTATGGATTTATATGGTAGTACGTACCCGTCGCAAACTACGTCGCTGTGGTTGTTTCGTAGTGAGACTGTCTTCTTCCGTGCCGTTCACACCGACACCGGACAATGTTACCGAAATGTGATCGCCTTTATCCATTGCTACACAGAGTTATTACTAGGACCAATGCCGCACTCAATTGCTTTCTGAGGCAGCTACTGTCGTACATTTACTATTCCAAAAATAAGTACACCACTTCGCTTTTGCCTGAGTACAAAATCGATTTAATACCTTTTCATTTAGTGGAACAGCACCAACAACAACATATTGACAGCGTCTAAGTAGTCTGCTTAAAATATTAATGATATCTTTAATGCTGACTAACTTATCTGTAAAGAATGCGATAGTAAATGCAAGTAGAATCTTTAACTGCAGAAAATTTTTCTAATTCCATAACCACACGTAAACAATTTCCAAACACAAACCTTTTCATTGCAACCAATTTTGACGACTGCTTTTTTAATGTTTCTGCCTTTACAAATTTACTTTGCTACAGGGTTGCATGTTGTACGAAGTAAATGTGTCAAACAAAGACTTATTTGAAAAGTGTAGAAAATTAGTACTATTTAAGTACATATATATGTATGTAATAATTTGACATTCACAACAATATAATAATTACATACAACTATGAAATTATTTGAAATGGAAATAAAGTGAAATTTTGTTGGAAATTTTAAACAAACCATACACAAAAATACTAAAATTCTGCTATTATACGCCGCCTGAATTTAGAGGTTACTATGACAAAGGAAAGGAAAAATCGCAAGACGTAGTCGAATAGAAATAAACATAAACATATGTATGTACATATATACATAGCCATTTAAAGTTGACGGCATAACGCCCATTTGCCATACATTTAAGGGGGCAAATAGCTGGGGTTTAAAACTATTTCCATTTTAATTTTTTGGAAAAAAATTCAAATTCTTTATTTAATTATCCGTTTGCAACCTCGGTGGATTATTATTCTAATTACATAAAGATAAGGGATAAAAGATCGTGGAGTCTCCTTATGGCTCGTAAGAATTCGATATTTTCATCAGAAGTCTCAGTGGTTGTCATCCAAAACTGGCATTACTGAGATTCCGGACTTCACAAATTTTCGGAAAAGACTAATTCATGGTTTTTAATACACGGTTTACTTTATTTTTTTTTCGAAACGCACGTTTGGTTAACAAAAAAATTTATTTTAAATTTTTTAAAATTGCTGGAACAATTTTCAAACGCGTTCTTATGGAGTGTAAAATGATGCGGTATAAATTGTCTTCGAAACCCTTTTAACGCGGTATGACATTAAGATTTGTCAGCGCTGTTAAAAATTAACGCGTTGCCAGATGGGTCTAACTTTAAATGGCCTACCCTGATTTATATGAAATTGCACTGGAGATAACGCTCACTATTTGACTCATACATAAGTAAACTCTATTTAAAATAACCTATTTCCATTGAAATATTGTGCAAAAAAATGCAAGATTACTAATTGAGTTGATTTCCCGTGTTCGCAACCTCGTTATTTATTTATTTATTTTTTTTTTACATAAAAAGATAAGGTATAAAAAGGAACGTGTTCGTTATTTTGTAAGAATATAAAAATATGTTTTTGAGAGTCTACAGTATGGAATTAGTACATCCAAAAATTCCATTCTAATTCCGATTCCGGACTTGCGCAACCGGAAAAAGCTAACTATACATCCGGTCAATACACGGTTTACTTTGAAATACACAAAAGCTATTTCAGATATCTGGTATAATCAAACAAATGATCTTTTAATTTTTTATTGCTAGGCAGCAGAAGTATGTGACTACAAGTAAGCGATGGATGTATGTATGTGTTTCAAACTAGATGCGGAAGAAAACTCGTCGAAACATCTATGTATTTCCTTACATTTATAAAATTTGAATGTATTCAAATATTAAAATATATTATTATTTGCCTTGACACTTGACACAAGCTCTCAAGCCATTCGGCCATCGATTAATAACTGCACGCATAGTTTCTATTGATATGGCGACTCTACTCGAAGCAAAAACTTTTTGAGATTCTCCAAATTTCTGTGTGATATGCGACAGACCATGTTCTTTAACTCTGATCACAAACCGTAGTTCCGTGAATTCAAATCTGAACTTAACAGGGCCAATTATCGACAGCTATTAAACCAGTCATAATGCTTTTAAGCCACTGCTGTGTGATTTTTGCAATGTGTGCTGGAGCAGAATCATGCTAAAAGTGCCAATGCCATTCAACGAAGAGAATATTTCCTAACTGATCCACCACGTCTTCTAAAGCTTGCTGCTGGTGCACTTTTGTCCCCATTTTAACCACTTTGTAACATAACTTATATCAAGATCAAATATAAATATGTATCTATGAAAAATATTTAAGAGCGATTTACTTTTACTCACATATAATTGGAAATTAGCACGTTCTCGTGCCTGCCACACTATTCTAACTGTAATTAATAAACGCATGGTCTTCCACCTAGTACTGTTATCAGAATTAAAATTCGGAGAAATAAATTGCCTTTCCATATGTTTTTTTTAATTGTAACTGGTATATTTGTATGAAAAGTAATAAATATTTCAATACATTGAATACAAGCATATTTGATACAGTTTAAAATACGAGCGTGTACCACTTATTACACTAAAAAACTAGAATATTTTCATAGGTTCGTACAATATTTGTCACTGTAAATGTAGACAAGTTTTGTACACATTTAAAATAGTTGGCGATTTGTTTTACAAATACCGAGCCTGCCCAGAATTTTACTTTAACTCGGCAATACACACAAATACAAAATTGATAAATAGATTTAGTATATGTACACACTGACAATACATATAGAATGCATATACATGAACATTTACATACATACATATTAAATACAAAGGCTTTGTATGCCTTTAGCTAGTACAATATAAAATTAAATTAATGCAAGTTTGTGAAAGCATCATCATTTCCGCGTCTCAAAGCAGCGATAGCAAACACGTACCGGCTTGCCCAGCTGCCCCTGATCGTTGAGTAGTGGCAGTGTGTGCTCCGAGCATGTGTTACAGAAGATGTCGCCACAGCTGCGACAATGGTGTTTTCGACGCGTCAAGCCGAATTCTTTCTTGCACGCCGTGCAATGTGTGGCAATCGAATCTGGCGCCCATATACCAGCGCTACCCACCTCCGAGGGTGACTGCAGTGACAGATCGGACGAACGCAATTGCTGCTGCTTTCTTTCGCGTTCCTCCAATTCGGAAACCTTCAATTTGCTAACGCTTAACTGTATGCCCAGCTCTTCGAGTGTGGTTTGTGCCTCCGTCCATTGTGTGCGCATTTTGTCAAGTTCCACCCGCAGCTTGGCACTCTGTTGTGCATCGTCGGTGAGTTCTTTTATGCAATTTTGCAGTGAACTGATTTTCTCCTTCAGCTTCACTTCCTTCTCTTGCAGCGAATGTCGCCATTCGCGTTCTATACGCGCCTCAGCTTCGGCGCGTGCCGCTCGCTCCTCGGATACGTTCACCTGTGTGGACAGTGTTTGTGAGGTATTCTTGAGTATTTCTCCCAAATTGCTTTTGTCATTGTCCCATCTGTGTGTAGAGAAAATGAAGAAAATTGTTTTGGATAAAATTAATAAAAAGCGAAATTGTTTTTGTTGTTAATATTTATATTTTGTGAGAGTGTGAAACTGTGAGGTCGAGAGTTGTGGAGTGAGGAGAATATTATAGAAATCATGCCCCATAAAAGCAACGCGCCTAACACACCTTTCCCTACGATCCGATCATATCGATACAGCAAGTTTCTGGACCTTTTGTTTGGTGATTTCGATGGCAACTAACTTGCCACCCAAACAGGGACTAGATATCCGTTACAGCAACATGCTAAGGGGTTTACATTTTTTAGAACAAAACTAAAGCTTATTTGGCTGTTCTTGTCTTTGGGTGTTAAAGTTTTAGGTCTAACTCATTGGAATATATCAAAAGTTATTGCATCACTCAAACAACTCAACTCAACCTATTGTTATTTTATAGATTTTGCTGAAATGATTGCGTCTGAAAAAATATCAAACCCACTTGACAGTCATAACCGTATTTAAAGAGAACTTATAGTAGAGATATTAAGATATAGAATTTTCCAATCGGTTGAAATTGGGGGATGATGGATTATCACTAATTTTAAAGTTGAAATGAATGCGAATCTCAAATGACAGTAATATCTAGTAAGGCGCCTTTCGGAATGTTCAAGTATACGGTTGTAAGAATAATAGGCATAATTGCCTACCAGTTAGTCATAGGTATTGGTCCGCATGAGGAGAAGAGTGTCTCATCGGAAAGATCAAATGGCGAAAGATTACACGAGAGTGATCTTCACGCTTAAATTTGTGTTTCAAATTAAATTCGAAGAAGAAAATAAATGATTAGTCGACCTTATATGGATAAATGTGAATATTTTTATACAATATCTCATGATCTACTGCTTACATGATTATCTTTATACTCCGAAGAGGGTATTTTAAGTTTGCCGCAAAGTTTGTTACACCAAGGTGGAAGCGTTGAAGGCCTTATTTCGTCGTCTGGCTATCTAACCGTCAGTATATACGCTAGATTGTTACATGAAAAATGCACCGCGACCTTAGGTCTATTGTGCTCTAACAGTTATACGCTAACTAGTCCTGCAATTTTTGGATATCGATCTGATTTCACATAGGTCATTTGCTTTCAAGTAACTTCTTATTTATCGGAATCGCCAGTTTGGAACCACTATTGAAGATACTCGTAAGAAGAACTGTCATACGATATGATCTATTAAGTCCTTTTGTATTTGATAAGGTAGCTGCACGAAATTTGTCTTAAGTTATTATTAAAGAACGTGTTAAAATTTTCGAACATACTATTCAGGTCGGTCAACTGATTGGTCAAAATCTTGACAAAGCCATTTTTACACCCTGAAAAATCGATCTAAATCTACATAAAGCCCTTTTTATACCCTATAAAACCGATAGAAATCTACATAAAGCTCTTTTTACACCCTCAAAAATGCAACTGTGACGGGTATTATAGCTTCGGTGCAGCCGATTTCATATCTGACCATCCTAAGCTAATATCTCATAATATTCGAGAGTATTTTACATTTACAACACTTAAACGGATGTTAGGTGAAAGGATTGTGCGGTTGTTGTTGCCGTCGTAGTAGTTGTCGGTAGTGTAGAAGACTGAATTTTAAGTGTTTCGTCAAAGGGTCATGGATTTTACACAAATTTACCGCCTGCCTGGGAAAAAACTATTGCACAACAAATATTGTTATAAAGGGTGCTCTAGAATGCTACTCTCACTTTCGTTGCTCACAATTTCACACAACTTTTCTGCATTAACTCAATAGCTAGCGAAAATCTTACTTCTTCTCCAGCTGTGCAATTGTGCCGGCCATGTCTTCCTTTTGACTCTCGAGCTTTTTGAGCAATTCGGTTTTATGCTTGAGCGAAGCGTCGCATTCCTAATTTTGCATGAAAATAGCAGAAAGCAAAGATTCACTCGTCAATTCAATATCAGTTTTAAGTAAATTTGTATTTTTATTCACTTTATTTTTATTTCAATTATTACATACATATTACTTAAGTTTAATTTAATTTTACTGTCAATTTATATTTTTTTTTTTTGTATAATACAATATAATTTGCATTTATAAGGTATATTAAAGAATCTTAGTACATATGCTAGTTATATATAGAGCGCTAAATTCGGCAAAGTAAAAAGCAAATAAATTATATAATAATGAGTAGTTCAATACATTGTTGTTATGCTTCTAATTACAGAATACTGTTTCGTGTCTCAAGTTGAACCAAATACTGATTTTTTAATTAACACTTGCTTAGACTAGAGCTAATAAGCCACATAGAATATTTACTAGCTTTGATTTTTTAACAATAATAATTAATTATAATTAAATAAAGTGAATTTCAATAAGCGCTAAAGGCTGGAAATACTTATTATAAAATATTTGTGTATGTACACATGTACATATTTACTTTTGAACGATAAGCTAAGTTAATTAATAACCGATTTTGACTCGAAAATGACGCTGACTAGTTGATGCCACATATCGTCACATAAAATGCAAAATAACCTAACAGCACTTTTCTAAGTTTACAGGCGAAAGAAAAACGATATAATAGAAACAACTCATATTGAAACAAAATTTGAGTTTCGGTTATAAAATGGTTATGTATTGGTTATAAATTGGTTACATATTGGTTATATCTGACAGCGAAAGCCGAAAACTTTATGCTAAATACATACAAATGCATATTTAATATGGTTGTAAGCAATAAAAAACTCAATTTAAATTTTTTGATGATACGTTGTTTTGCATTTTAGGTGACGAGATATATTAATATGGTTTTGCTGCTATGCACTTTAAGGAGTTGTATCCACTTGTGAATTTCAAAAAATTTATTTAATTTTTTTGCATATTCCATATCGAATGTCTATATATGTAATTGAGAATATGCTCCGAGAATTTGAAGTTGATTCGGAAATTGGTTGTGGCGACATAAGCACATTCGTAAAAAATGTTATTGTAGTGTAATCGGCTCCCAAAACGATCAATGCGTTTTTCTCGAAATGCTGTTTTCAGAGTCGGCGAGGAAAACTTCTTTGAAACGGCTGGACTGAGCGACTTGAAAACTTTTCATCACAATCTTAGTTATGAGACAAAATCTCCCTGTGTGCCGACTTTTTCCAATGGTGGAGCATTTCTAGTACAACAACCGCTTGTTTTCGAAATCACCATTATGTGAGTAATCAATGTTTGACTAGACCTCCGATGATTGGCTGCATTTATCTAAAAGACAAAATTTTTTTTGGTTTTTGGTATGAAATCTTCTGCAACGCCAAACACCTTGCTTCGGTGGTCTGCCTGGAGATCGGCTGCGGGATTAATGAAATTTTTTAAAATAAATCGCCGATTACACTACTCAACAAATCTGAAGGAAAAATTGACGACTAATGTACTAAGAGGTCTATGGGGTATTTGAGGAGTCCTGATTACGAATTTGAGCTCAAAAATTTGCCATCAAGTACAGCTATTTTTATATATTTACACCACATTCAAGTGGATGCAGCTCCATAAAGCATACCTATTTATGTATATTTATATATGTTTGTTTGTATGTATGTTTGGTTGCTATAATCTATAATGTCTGAGTACTAAATTCCTCTGATTGGTTTTATGTGTACATACATAGTAACTTTTCGGTATATCTACGCACAGGTATCATATCATTTATGTTTACATGTATGTCTGTACATATGTATGTAATCTGTAAGAATATAGCATTGTACTTTTGAAGAGACTGCAGATATTTTGGTTCTTATCTTAAAATTCAAATACATTTTAACATCCATATTTTTAACAACAATATAGGTTTGTATATGTAGCTAAATACGTATGTAAGTAAGTATGTATGTATTTATCTAGGCTTCTAATTTTCTTTAATATATGTATGTATGTAGGTATTTTTCCGTCAATATATATCTCCTAAGTTAATAATAAAGGCCTTTAGTATGCGAATACGAGTATTAGTAATGACTGTTCACAGCTATAAGGACTTGAGAAATGTAAGCCATACTTTACGCTAACGACAACTATACATTATTATTGTTGTTGTTCTATTTTATTTTATATTTTTCAAATCAAATATGACTTTAATTAAGACATTAAACTTTCAATTAACTTTTTTCAAAATTTTCAAAATATTTTTACAATTCTCATTCAAATTTTTCAAAATTTTCAAAAAATTTTAAGATAATTTTTTGCAGCTTTGCAGCGTCTAAACACATACTTGACGCTAGCAAGACTAATAGAAATCACTAACGAAACTCTCCACTAGTTTTCTAAATGATTTTCGATTATTATTGTTATGAATATTATTATTATTATATTTTTTTTGTAAAATAAATGCTTAACATCAAGTAATGTTGAATTTAATTAATGCTTAAATAAGTATGTATCTAACATATTTTCAGTTTTAGATTTTCTCTTGCGACAAGGCATAGTCACTTTTGCAGGTGTCCATCGGCTTTTCCGGATAGGATTTAGCCACTTCGGTAAACGATTTCGCTGAAGTTGGTGTTTTGAGTTCGCCCTCAGCGTCTAGTTTGTCGGGTGCGACCGTTGCCGATGGTGACTTGCGATAATTATTGGGATTGAATGGTGGTATGGCGTCGACTTTCAAATGCAAACGCTTCACTGGCGGTCCAATGTCCTGCCGATGCTTTTTGGTGAGCGCTTCGAATTTCTGTAGATTTTGTTGACGTCGTGACGCGGGCGATTTATCGCCAATGGGTTGACCAGTCAATTGCTGCTGTTGCTGCTGCTGTTCTAGTTTAGATTCGTATTTCCGCTCGAGCGATTGCAGTATGTTGCCGATTTGTGAAGCTTTGGTTTGTAGGCGTGAGACCATTTCACCCTTCTGGGTCAGCTCGTCTTCACATTCCTGATTAGGCGGGAATTGTGAATGGTTCGGTATAAAGAGCGTACATATATACATAATGCAAATTGTGTTGATAGAATTATAATTATATTTAAATGACTTACATATTACAAAGTAATTAAGTATAATAACTAATAATTAATGATAATTAATATATATATTGAACAAATTAAGCGATATTCATATACATATGTATAAGTGGATTAAGTTGGTGCTTAATGCATTTAATGAAAATATATTAATTAATTTCAATTTAATTTTTATCATTCAATTTATGTAATTAATTAAGTTATTTTTATGAAATTAAATTATTTAAAAGGGAAATCGTTTAATTAATTCAATTCTGATTAAGATTTTTTGTCCATTGCTTTATTAATTATTAATTAATTTAGTTAATTTGTTTATATTTACGAAGTTAAATTAAAAGAAATTTTTTTAATTATATTATTTAATTTTTCTAATTAATTGAGTTCATTGCAATTATACTTGGGCTAATTTTTTATTAATTTAATTACATTGTGTACATTAATTTAATTATTTTAATTCAGATAAATTATATTTTGACTAATTTTTTTGTTTATTATTAATTTATTTGTGTATATTTATGAAGCTAAATTAATTAAGATAATTTAAAGGAAAAATTATTTAATTAATCTAATTATTTGCGTTTATTGCCATTATATTTTTGCTAATTTCTTTGTTAATTATATTCAATTTAATTAATTTATTGTTAATTAATAATTAATTTGTGTATACTTACGTAGATAAATTAATTAGCAAATTTCAAAAGAAAAATTATTTAATTACTCTAATTAATTGAGTTCATTGCAATTATATTTGGGCTAATTTTATTATTATTTTTTTGTGAATGTTTATGAAGTTAAAATTAAAAAAAATGTTTAAATTAATTTAATTATTTTAATTTAAGATAAATTATATTTTGGTTAATGTTTTTCTTAATTATTTATTACTTTAATTAATTTTTATTATTTGTATAAAGTTAAATGAATTAAGATATTTTTGATAAATTCTGTAAATTAATTGTTTTTGTCCTGATCAATTAAATATCGACTAATTTATTAATTAATTAAAACTAATTTTTCTTTGCGTATGCACATTTACTTGAAATGGAATTTTATATTTTAAATTGATTATTAGCAAAAAGGTCAGTTAACAAATTACTGAATAATTAATGTCTTTAAAAGTCAATATAACAAGAAAAATTTTTTTTTGATAATACTAAATGTTATATAAATTAAATTTCATAATAATTTATATTTCATAATTTTTATTTAATTTATCTTATGTTGAGCCATTTAAAAATATAAATGTAAATTTAAAGTAATTTTTTGTTATTAATTCAAAAATTTATTATTTGTAATTATTAATTTTTATTATTTTTATTTTTTTACCTTAAAAACACATACAGTTTTTATAATTTTATTTTAATATATTTTAATTGTACTAAGAGGCGTTTCAGAAGCTATTTAATTTAGTCAATCGGCTAATTGACTACATTAGACAATTCTGAAATTTTACGAACTCGAAATTCGTTATTATTTTGATTTAATTGAAATCAAATTAAGTCAATTTATTTTATATAATTGAGGCAATTATTAATTTGAGCTACTAAAGTAAAAACTTCTATACTTTTACTTCGCATGGATTTCTTTCGTAACCTTTGACTTTTCCGCCACCTCGTCGTACCCACCTGTAATTTGCGATACATTTCCAAATTAATTTGTTTTATATCGTCCAATTGGCGTCGCAGCGATACGATCGTATCCTGTTTTTCGTGTATATCCTTCTCAAGCAATTTCATGGCCACATCGGATTCGGCCTTCAGGGATACTTGTAGTTTCAACTCCTTATCGAGTTCGGCATTTTTCTTTTTTTCTTCACTCAATTCGGCGTTGAGTGTGTCAATTGTTGCTTTGTTCGCACGATCTGACGATTTGTTTGGACTGGCTTCCGCGTTTGATGTAGAAACATCTTCTACGGGAAAGAGGTAATATTTTAAGCGTATAAGAACCAAATGTGGTCACACTGGGCACAGGACAAGAAATGGATGGATATACGTACTGGTAACGGTGGCATTTTGACGTAGTGCCTGATTCTCGGCTTGTAAGGCTAAGAGGCTATTGCGCGCAATCGCTAGATCCTCCTTCATGAGCGCATTTGTTGTTGTAAGCGATTCAACTTTGGCCTGTAGATTACCGACTGTGGCACTAAAGGGAATGCACGTAAGTGATAAAAAAAATCCGTCTCGGGTAGCAAAGGGTCAGCACGCAATTATGCAACACAAGGGTACTAATTTTCGAAAGCCTCAAAGTGCTCAAGTCAATATTGAAAGGGAGATATGATATGGTTAAATAATACAGACATTTTGAAATTTATCGCCTTTTTTAGAAAAATTCTTAAAACTCTACTTTTGCTCCCAGAATTTTCTTTTCTCCACTAAATTATGGTTGAAAATAGTTCGCCTCTGTGTTGCACAATTGACTACATAACCTTCAAAGCAATACAATACAAAGCATACTTTAAGTGCCGATTGAGCTCTTCAATATAGTTCTTTTGGTCCAACACGGCAATCATGTTGCCCTGACCATTCGCCTCCAATGACTGATTGATCTCTTCGTCGTTCTCGTTACTGCGCGAGCTCGAACGCAAGTAAAGTGAGAAGTCGATAACACCCTGTTGCGAATCCAAATCTTCCTCTTTCACGCACAAATTACAATCGATGACATTTAAACCCACCAAAATGCCCATTATGACCACAATCTACGGCGAGAGACATAAGAAAAAACGAAGCAGTATTTAGAAGTGTTGCAACAACTAAGACACTGGTATTAAGTATCGCACCTCGTCGCTCATCATTAGCGCATGCGGTTCGTAGTATTCGTAGAGCGAATCGTCTCGATGTTCAATAAGCGCCTGCAAATAATCGGCCAATTTCTTCTGCATCAGCGCTATGCGTAGCCAAGCGCGAGCGCGTCCAATATGTGTGCGCACGGTGGGCAAATCACGTACACTTGCGGTGATGTCCTGCGCCTCCGGACAATAGTTTTCTACGCTCTGCAATAGATCCCACAATTCTTTGCGTGGCCCCAAAAGACCCTAAAACAATCGGTTAGGTTGTATAAAGACAACGCTCCCCACGGAGGACAAAGTAGTTTTACACACCTTCTTTGGACGCAAGCCATGACCCAGTACATGCTCTATGACAATGAAAAAGTGCTGCAGTGGTAGGTGGTCCGAGTCCAACATACGTCCGAAACGTAGCGATTGCTCTAGTAATTCCTTTACCACAAGTTTACAAATATTTACGAGATTACTGCGTTCGATTTCGGCTGGATCGCGTGCTAAAAATACAAGTCGTCGAATTGTAACGATTAAACACTGTAAGACCTGCGTTTAGCCAAGTTGATCTGGCTGTTTAGCGGTAAAGTCTGATTTATGTATTCATGTGATCGACATGATCAGTTTCAGCACTCATAAGTTCATAATACAATCACACCCCCGAATTGAGAGAATAACGAGTTTACGCCGAACGTGGTAAATCCATGACACTTTCGTCTTACAATTGACAATATAAGCTGTTAAGCTATGTTGAAGTCAGTTTGACAACTGAAGTGAAGATAAATGATCTTCGGGAGAGCAATTTCTTATACAAAACTCGACTGCCTCTCTCTGCGTATAACAATCGGATGTCATAGAAATTACTCTCAATATTTACTTGCAATCGGCGCACACTCGTTTTCGTTTTTTAGCCACGCCCACAACCACTTACGTTAATCTATCTATACATTCCCACACTATTAACGTATCAGAATTTGCTTGCAACTGAAAATATTGAATATCGAAAAGCATAATCAAATGAAAACTTAACGAAACAAGAAAATTCGTAAAAAAAACTGTAGATGATTCAATTGATCGCAGGGGCTTTTGATTTGCCGCAGACGTCAGTCGGCACGAGAAATGAAATTATCAGTTTTGAAAAAGTATTTGACATGAAAAGATGAAAATATGTGTGTCTATAGTGCTGCTGACGTTGCTCTGTCCGGGCGGCTGTCCAGTGTACGATTTCGATTTGCGCACCGTCGAGCAGCCTAGTCAATTTGCGAACGGTCTAAAGCTTGCCGCCGACCTTAATAGCGAGTTCAATCAGGGCATGATGAATTTTCATGTGCTCAACGACAAGGACCGATTCGATGTGGAGGACACGTGCAAACTAGACGGTATTTTAGACGAGCCTGTTGAAGGTCCAACAAGAAAACTAAAGTATTTACGTAGAGCTGAGGAGGAAGATATATCTAATATGGAATTGAATGAGTTTGTTGGATCGAATCTTTTTGATAGTACACGTAAGAATTGCTTTTCGCCGGAAGATTTGAATTTGCTGGCCGCACGCAGAGACTTTGAGGTAACGTGCGGTTACTTTTATTCTCGCTTGAAGGAAAAGTGACCTTAATATTTTCAATTTTTACAGTACTTGCTGCCGAAAGATTTGCCGAAATGTCTACTCAACGACGACATGTTAAATATGCTGCTGAATTACTTTTACAATGGCAACGAGTTTATACAAAGAATGAACGAGGTTTCGAGAAAAGTGGTTGAGCGCGCTTATTACGATATGTTGGGCGGTTACTTGCGCTCTTACATGCTGCCAGTGGCTAAATACTCCTTTTACGGCGGCAAGGTTAGTCTTAAGGTGGTCAGTAGTGTGGTAGAGCTGTATCAGCAATGCAAGTCCTTTCTGAACACGAACGGCAATGGCTGGAAAATGCCCATTTTACTTGAAGAAATGGAAAATGTGCGTGTGGACTCGGTAAGGGGTTCGGACTGTGGTGCCGATGGCAACGGTGCTGGTGGCGGACCGTCCGGCTGTGCACGGCTCGAAATGTTGCCGGCCAGTGATGGCGATGAAAATGTTATGCTCGTGTCTTTGCCAAAACTGGAGGCGGATTGTGTTGAGAACGGTTTGAGTAATATATGGTTGCCGTTTCGGAAGCGACGCAATTATGATCTCAGATCACAGAAATCCGCTTATATCATTTTACGATTCTACGAAACGGTCACACGTTGTTATCAATCACAGTCAATGCCACAAGAAGCTTTCAATTGCAAATTTATAGCATGGATTAATGAGAACTTAAAGCCACATCTATCCGACGAGGAATTCTATCCCGGTCTGGGTGGCGTACTACGGATTGTTGAAAAATTGAGAAAAGGTCGTAAGGCGCTGGATATGGACGATGATGAAGCGCTCAATCAAGGCATAGAGGATCTGAGTGGTACACGAATGGGCGATACTGGTGGAGTTGGCGATAGTAAAAGCGATGATGGCTTTTCGGACATGGAGCTCGCACAAAAGGCCTTGGAATACAAGATGAAGGAGAGCGCCAGAAAAACAATGATCAATAGCAAACGCTGGTTTGAGAAGAACTCCAACGACAATAGACAACTGCAGAGCCGAAAGATTTGCGAAAAGCCTAAAGGTCAACAAAGCCAACATGGTCCGCAAATACATCAAAATCAAACACATAAAGGCAAGAAGCCAAAGTGTAAAACAAAGGGTGGAAAGCAAGGTGGCGCCGGGTCCCTAATCAAGTTGACATCGGAAGAACAAAAAGACTATCTCAAGTATCTTTGTTGCATTATCGGACTTATACTGCTCATATTACTGATCATACTGCTTGTCGCTATGTTATTGCGATACCGCAAACGCAGGCGTAAGACTGAGCCAAAATCAAAGCCACCGAAAAAAAAGCGTAAATGCCCTGCTTGGTGCAGTTTTTTACTATGCAGAAAGAAACCACGCGATGAAGAGATCGTGATTAAACCCGAGACGAAATCGGTTATTGCGACACAACCACGTAGATCACACAAAAAATGTAAAAAGTGAAGCCTATAACTAATCAATTTCAACTTTCCAGACCGACGCGCGTCCACTTCCACATCATCGCTGGCCTGTCAACCGGCTGCTAAATGCATTCCATGCTCTAAGCGCGCCACCAAGGAATCGGAAAGTGCACCCATTATCGAAACAACCTCACTTGATTACTATTCCTCGTCCGAGCCCGAAAGTAAAGTGCGTCAGAAAGCGAAAAAAGGCAAACAAAAAGTGGTCACAATAGATGAGAAGAAGAAGAAAAAATCGGCTTCACCCTCACCAACGAAAACCAAGTCATCACCGGCGAAATCTAAAGCAGCACCACCGAAATCGCGACTTGGTGGCGGTGCAGAGCTAAAAAGTTCATCCAGTTCAGATAGCACGAAGCGCTTGGGCATACAACGTACCATTCCCACAGACAATAAGAAGAGTAGTGTATAGGAAGGTATCACTTTTATATAAACCAATATTAAATATGCCTATTACAGGTTGAAGAGGACACGCCCTTACTGCCGCAGCCGGAACGTCCAGCCTCCCGCGATCACTCGAAAGGTTCACGCAGTTGGGAAACCATGTACGACACATAAATCTCTGCTCAATCCACTAGCATCTACACTATAGTGTATTTATTTATCTATTTACTTATCGCAAGTGTTTATTTACATTATTTATGTATATTTCTGCAATATTTTTAAGCATTTGTTTTGCTAAATAAATAACGGATCTGGCTGGCAGCCTGATTAAAAAAACATTGCGTATATCATGGATCTACTGAAGACTTCGAGCTTCAAGATAAAGACTTTAATTGCTTTTGCGGACCAAGCTCGCGTGGCTCTTACTCAAAAATTGCTTCTTAAAGCGTATGCATTCTTTCATCAAAAGCAAAATAGAGCATGATGTGATGCATTATTGATGATTATAGCTTCGAAATTGTGCTTCATCAGATATTTGAAAGATATCACTTGAGGTCCCAAGAAGAGATCAAGCGAGGTCCTAAGAGGAAAACAAGAGAAGGCCAAATTGTCCAGACATCGGTCAAAGAGTGAGTCCAAAAGTTCATAGCATTGACTTCATCCCATATTAAGAGGGGTCCAAAAAGAATATAAAGTGAGGACTCAATTTGTCGATGAATAAGGAGGGAGTCCAAAAGTTTAACTAGAGTCTAGAAATTTTAAAATTCTACACATCTCCTCTCTTATGATGTTCAGTCCTTTCCTAGCAACATCCAAGCTCAGAAAGTGTTTCTGTCATTAAAGGATTATTAAATGGATCATCCGTAGAATTGGAAGAGAGACCAAAAAACTGTATTGTAATTTTTCCATAGTTATTTCGAATTTTTAAGCGCTCTGTAGGTGGACTAATCTTTCATTTCCAACTCAGATTTGTTTAGTATTAACAAGAAAATGTTAATACTACTCCTGGGTTTAGTTTTTTTTTTTTTTACTGACTCGGATAACTAATTTTTCTTATGATTACTTGATCAATAACAAGTTCTTATCGATTATACAAACATATATATTCTATCACTACTTGTCTTATCAAATATTTCATCGGATGTCTTTCAATAATAAAGCTAAGACTCAAGCGTTACTTAAAAAAATATTCAAAAAAATGTTCAGCCATTTTAACTCAAGTTCAAAAACATTTAAGACACTTTAGCAACAAGATGGATGTATGAGTGCCACTATAAGTCTAATGCATTGTTGTCAAGAGGTTTATCTACCACACTTCTAGGTAAGCAACAAATACATTTATGTCACCTATAAGTGATGCTTGGGATAAGGATATTTTAACGTAAAAGCGCCGAATGACATCACCATCATGCAAGTGAAATAAGTGCAATCAGGTGTGAAGCAATGCTTATACATATCAACACTTGTAGCCAAATAGCCTGCAAGAAACATGAATTTATAAGAATATATAAATGTAAATTATTAAAAAAAAAAAATGCTCAAAACCGGAAGAGATACACATTTTGGTGTTTTTCGGAACATTTACAGAATTTTAAGAAAACAAACATACATATGTATGTATATATCATTTGTAACACGAGGATAGAGAAAATTTTGTAAAATTTTATATATGTATGTATGAAAAAGATATAAGTATTACAGTATCTATTGGTTGTGCATTTTTTTTCAAATTCCATGGAGTTTACGCCAAAAGTAAAAACAGCCACAAATCAAATTCGAACCAACTTGCAACAATTTGGAAACCGGATATTTTCCTGTAGGGTAGCTATTACTTATTGTTTACTTTGCACAAACCAAACAATTATGACACATACAAAGTGATTGATTTGAATTTAGAGAATTTGTTGCTGAAACAAAATTATTTTAAAATAAAAACCAAACAATGCATTGTGTTTGAAAAGAAAACAAAAAAAAAATAAATAAACAAACATATGAATCTACTATTTACATATGCACTTGTGTGTGTGTGTGAGTGTAGTATGTGAAAATATTGCAATGGAAATTAGTTGAAAAAAGCAACCTACGGTGATTGGACCATTCACCAGTACCACCAACACCAAACACACCAATCAAGCCATTATCTGCATGTGCATGTCGTGCGGTAAGCAAGTGCGACAACGACGACGACGACGAACCGTTCGTCTTGTGCACATGTTCGGGTGCATCGTTAAAACGACGACCCAGCAAGTTACGGACAGTCAATATACCATTATCATCCAAACCGTTCGACATTCCCGAATAGCGTTTGTTCTTTTGCCCCAGCTGTGTGCCGCGTTGCATGCCATAGACGCTGGTACTAGTGCCACCACCGCCACTATGCTGCTGTCCAATGTCAAGATCTTGTAGCTCCTTCAGGCACAACCAATCGCCGTCAACGGAAACGCGAAAGTTGCACAAATAGATAGTGTCCTGCACACCGCCGGCAATCTCTTCACTTGTGTTCGCATGTGAAGCCTTTGGCAGACTAATTGTTGTGGAGTTGTTGTTCTGCTGTTGCTTAAGTTGCTTTTGTTGTTGCTGATGCTGTTGTTGATGCTGATGTTGCTTTTGATGAACACCCGTGGTGGCGCTGGTCATCACGTTGACTTGCTGTTGCATTTTGTAAATTTTATTCGAGCTATTTGACTGCGTGACAATCGCTATGGTAGTCGATGTGTTGTTGTTATTATTGTTGTTGTTCAACGTTAATTTCCTGGTTTCGTCAGCCAGGGAGCGCATGTTACGGGTATTGGGTGCGCATAAGCCAAATCAAATTGTTGGAAAGATATAACCTGGGAACGTACACAATTGGCCCAGACTCCACGGTGTGATACTAAAAATTCCGTTGGCTTTGTCTATCGTTTATTCGAAGTCACAAAATTGCTGTGAAATGTAATTATAGCTCGCTTTAATCGAATATTGTATGCTCTGGTGAAAAATCGAAGCGCACTTCCCCACCCACAATCACCATCAATGCAAGACAAAGTTGTTGTAGACCAAACTTCGCCTTTTCGCTTTTATATTGACTTTCACAGCTAGTTCTGATGCCTTTAGCAATGTTTCTTTGGTTCCTTTATATTAAATTAGCACTGTAAAATAGTTTTACTACTTAACAACACGATTAATTCTTCATGCAAATTTTCACTGTGTTTTTACGAATATTGCACCGTAAAATATGCGAGTGAATAGGTAAATATGTATTTGTATTGCGACTGACTGACTACTTCACTGATGACTGTCTGCTTCAAACTTTGCAATTCTCACAATTTGAAGGTATAGTATTGTGTCCTTTAGGGCTCTCTGCTTGAAGTCGTCAATTTACTCGCACCACTCGCTCACATCCGGTGGTGAGTTTGCTCACTCACAATTTACTTGTTTTCAAGTTGCCGTTATTGATTTTCCACTGTCACCGCTGTCACTTTGACGGTCAAAAGCCAATTGTTTTTATGCTCTTTTCTCTCCCAACTAAACACCCTTTATTTGAATTTGTAGCGGTTTAACCGGTGGCATGTATGAAGTTCGGAAAGATTTTTTTGAGAAACTGGGCCGCAAATTTAGTATTTGAATATAGGATTATTATAATTTTTGCGACGACAGCCAGCTTTCGGAGATCTGACCCTGTTTGAATCGGTAAGTAGGAAGTAAAAATCTTAAGTTTTAATCAATTCTAAGCAACCGACTTTGATTTGTTTTTTTTTTTGCCAAATGATATTCTTTTTCTAATATAAACCTGTTTGGATCGGTAAGTGGTAAGCAGGAGCAACAGCCTTAAGGCAATAATTCTTCCTTTATTGCAACAATGCATTTTAATATTTGAAGATTAGATAAGATATAATTGAGAAATGGTTAGACAGACAAAAGATGTTGGTGTTGCCTTAATCATAATTCTTGTTGGCGTTTACAGGGAAGTTGTTGTTATAACAAGTACCTAATCTCCGTTAGATTGGTAAAGACTAGATAAGTTGTTATCGAGGTCATCCAACGGTAGACCCAGAAAGTGTGCTGTTTCGACGAGGTCGGGCCATAGGTATAGGGATGACAGATGTGTAGGATAAGCAAAACATGCAAAGAGGAGTTTAGTGTCATGAGGAGACTCGTTGCACGCTGAACATACTATATGTTTGATAATTCAAAGTCAATTTTGGATAAGTCGGAGTTTAACCTGCTGGATGTAAAATCGGATTCTCTGTAATTACTTTAACACGAGTTTTGTTAAATCGGTATTTAACGGACTTTTGCACGTAAAAAGATAGCCTTAACTACTATAAATATTTATTTACTTAAAATATTAACTTCAATAACTTTTGATTATATTTATTTTAAGACACAGGTATGTAACGATTACTGCGATATTGGAATTTCAGTTGTCAAAGTACCACCACCACACACTTGTAAATTAATTAAGAAGAAATAAAAAAGGATACTGGTAACAACTAAAAATATCACCTACTTGCAAATAAGCAAGTCAATATTTACCTAAATAAATAAATGAACCTTATGACATACAGATTTCTGTTTACATAGTATATCCCTATATGTTCTTTGTTGTCTGATATTGGCCATACTACTATTCTAATCCCAGATAAAAATATTTGTATTAAAAAATTATTGTCTCCGATCAGATGTATCTTATCTTATTTGAATGTGCTGTACAAAATGCCTAATGCTTACAAAGCGTCCGTAATTTCCTAAATCACCTGTTGGATCACAGATAATTCAGGCACTTTCGTAGCAAAAACGCATACTCGCAAGTTTACATGAATGCAGCTTGTACATATGCATGTATATACAAAAAACAATATTACATTTTATTAAATATCCAGACAACATTGCAATAAATGTCATGAATTTATAAATTAAAATAAATAAATCATCAACTCACCAGGTTTTCGTTTTTTGGGCGTACAAGTTTGTGAAGATGCCGATGAAACTTCCGATGGTATGCCCGTTTGAGCATTATTTGAACCCGTCACCACACCAGCTGCATTCGAAACGAATGCACTAATTTGCGATGAAATGCTTTCTGAACGTCGGAAAGTATCTCGCAATCTATTTAGGGAGGATAATGATGGGGAACTAGATAAAAGGTTATTAGAGGCATTGCTGGCGGTTTCTTCACTATCTGGACTACGTAGCAAGAGATTACGCGAACTACTCATATTGGCACAGCACTTGTATTTCCACAAAGCACAACACTAAAATCACACACACACACCACAAACAAAAACCGTAAAGTGCACAGTTTGTAATAAATGTTAGAAAAAGTTCATTAAATTAAAATTAATATCCAGACTGGATGGAAACAAATTTGGCGAGTCCAAAACAATTACTTCTTTTTTACTGTGCTTGACATTTAAGTTGAGTTTTTTATGTTTTCCTTCTGCACTTTTTGATAAATATTTTGGTTTTGGCTGTCATTTTGACGTTTCTTGTTACGACACAATAAACAGCTGATAGCTCACCGAGGTCATTATTCGTAAATCTATTTGGGGAGAAATGAGCCTACTAAAAAAGGTATTTGAGATTTTTTCAATTATTTCAACTATAATAAAAAAATTTTCTCATTGTAGTGCGCGCAGCAGTTATTGGTAAACACAAATTTGTGTTCTCAAGCAATCGCCGCAACAGCTGCTGCATTCCACACAAGTCCGGTATGCAATCGCGTGCAAGCCGGTCGCTATCGTGTTACGACAAAACGTAATCGTGCACTCACATATGAAATGGCCAATCCTCCCCACTATATTGCACATCGCAAAGCTTGGAACTCATGGAACACGTGTACGTATAAAAATTTTATTGTTACAAATTCTATATTCTATTTAAATGAATTGTATTTATTGCTCCATATAGCATCTATGTTGGATGGACTGCGCCCCTCACAGACAGCCATTGAAGATGTGTTTATGCGCAAGTTCATGACTGGTACGTGGCATGCGCTTATTGTATCCGAAGTGATTATCAAAAGGCAGCATAATATGATAAGAATAGCTGCCATTATTCGTCAAGCAATTAGCCCGAGAAAGATGTACTTCCTTATTGGTTATACCGAGGAGCTCCTCTCATATTGGTTGCAGTGTCCGGTGACATTGGAGTTGCAAACCGTTGCAGATAAAAAGGATGTTGTATTCAAGTATATTTAAGTTTTATGTAGACGTTGAAACGGGATGGGAATAACCAAATAAAGCGCAGTCCTAACGAAATTTTGTTTATCAGTGCACAGTTATCTCGTTGTGGTTCTTATTACTTTGCCAAGTTTTAATGGCTTTGTTAACTATGGTGGCGTCTTGGTCCTTTACCTAAAATTAATCGGTTTGATTTATATATTTAAAGTGTCTCTATGGTTTTCATACCTGTTCAATTAGTGTTTTTAAATCAAGTATCGAGGTGCAATCCAGCACATGATTTCTCAGCGTTTTGACTAAATCCAAGAAAACAAAGACAACAATTTTTCTCGACCCGCCACATATTTTATCCCACACTTTTACTAATGCCGTATCTGTAATGACTCCAGCGAAGCAGGTTACGTACAATTTTTCTAATATTTCCCCTGTATTAAAAACACCCAGTTTCTCCAAGTGGCTGCAATTGAATTATATGAATGTGAAATATTGTTTCTTTTCAAACTTCATGCAAAAAAATATTGCAACAAAACTAACTTATTCAATTCAATATCCTCACGTTTTAACAACGTCTGTGTAAGTTCCATTAGTTTTGCACATTCTTGCTGTATTCCTTTTGTGCATGCAAAAAACTCTTTGGCTATCCAATAAGTCTCCACATCATTATCAAATATTTGTAGAAGTACTTTAACAATTTCCATAAAATTGTTATCATCGTCCGGTGGACCGGTTAATGGGTGCAACAGTCGACCATTTTCCAAAAGCCACATTGTCTGTAGCACTTTACTTTTCGGTGAGGTTTGATCGATATATTGCATTTTAGTGACTGCGCGGTGTAAGTCCTCGTAAACGGCAGTGCGTTGTAGTAGTATATAATCCATTGAGTTTTTGTGTAGTGGCAATACACCAAGTATAATACTCCATAATAGGCCACGTTGTGCCGTAGGTACAGTATAACTTAAACAAAACTGCTTTAATTTTGAGTGATTACGTATATTGTCTTGGAGCAGTTTATTTAGCGATTTCTTTTCTTCAACGGAATAACATCCCACTTTTTCATAGTAACTCGAACGGAAATTTCGCTCATCCATTTTATACACTCGTGTATTGCTCTTTAACCTTCCAATGGTTTCCGTGCGGAATATCGTTTCAAATTATTTATTCAGCTAATTGAAATTTGTAACATATCTTTTCCTAAAAGTATGACAGCTTTGAATCAATTTATTAACAGATTAAATAGTAAACAATAGAGGTTCGCAAAATATATCGGTTCATAAGTACATAATTATAAACATTTATCGATATAATTGCTAATCGATTTATTATTAACAGGGTGATACTCATAAACCTGAAAAATGCATTATGATTGCAAATATAACATAAATAAATTTACAGGTTAGTTAGTGCTACCCACAGTTTCAAAAAGTGAAATAGGTATAAAATTAATAATAGTGGTGAATATATAGAAAATCTATCAGTTATAATAAAATCAAATTTTTTCAGTATATGAAGAAGCTCTGAGTGCTCTGAAGAATGAAAAGTACTATTCAATTAATGCAACCTTGAGGAGAGCAAAATACAAATCAAACAAAACTATTGCCCGGCGCTTTCACCGAACATTCTCAAGATAAACGTAAATGATCGTTTGACAGTTGTAGAATTAACGCGAATTTTTTAAGTATTCCATATAAAATTGCGAAAAATGTCGAATGTGTTCTGGGAGAATTTAGTCAAGTTGTTGCCAATACTTTTATTATCTGTTTTAAAAAACAGTGAGTGTTCTGTGAGTAGCAATGAGTACATGAAACGTGAGCATTCATTGATACGTCCATTTCAAGGTAAGCTTTCGTATTCCCATCGCTAATTAATTAAAACGACACAAACGAAATAAAGAATATTAAGGAGCCGAGGGTCACTTAAAATCGTTATTTGTCTTCCTTAATAGGCGTTGGCGTAAATTTACCATATTGGGATTTCTTAGGTCACACTATGGTGACTAGTAACTACATAAGACTGACGCCGGACTTGCAATCTAAAAGCGGTGCACTTTGGAATTACTCGGTAAGTTTTTTTTTCTGCTTAAAAGAATAGATATATTTAATCAATGTCTCTTTATTGAATAGCCTGTAATGACGCGTAATTGGGAGTTGCATGTCACATTCAAAGTACACGGTAAAGGCAATGAATTATATGGGGATGGTTTTTCAATTTGGTACACCAAAGAACGTATGCAACCAGGCCCTGTTTTTGGCAGCAAAGATTACTTTTCTGGTTTAGCGGTGATTTTAGATACGTACAGCAATCACAACGGTCCACATAATGTAAGCTAATAGTATATTTTATGGCACACATTATTAAAATTTCTGCATTTGAATAGCACCAACATCCCTACCTCAGTGCTATGATTAATAATGGCACCTGGACTTATGATCATGATCGCGATGGTACACATACACAACTGGCAGGTTGTGAAGTGCGCTTCCGCAATGTGGACTTTGATACACATGTGAGCATACGTTATGAGAATGATATACTTTCCGTTTCTACGGATATGGAGAATAAAGGTGAATGGAAGAATTGCTTTGTGGTAAACGATGTTGAATTACCAACTGGCTATTTTCTGGGTCTGTCCGCGACTACTGGCGACCTCTCGGACACCCACGATATACTTGGCGTAAAATTTTACGATCTGGACATAAATGTTTCGGTAGGTGTAGTGTGGGATTTAATACAATTGTGTTAAATAATATTATTTTATTATCAATATTTTTCACAGCCAGAAGAAATTGCACAACGCTCCAGTATTTTACCGCGTGCGAAAACATATGAACCGCCACGGGAGCACAAGGACGATCCCAAACCGGGTATGTCGAATGCAAAGATTTTCTTCATACTCTTATTCGGTATGTTGATTACAATCGCTGGTGCCATTTTTGCAATCTCCTATTTCAAAGAGAAAAATTCAAGGAAACGTTTCTACTAAACACATCACACATACACATAGTATATAAACTTACCTCTCTACTTCCACACCACTGAGCAGGCATTAAGACTTTTTTCCTTAGCAATTAGTTAAAAAAAAAGTTTAATATAACATCGATAAATTGTAATGCGCAACAAACACGTTTGTTGCAACGACACTAAATAATTTATTATGTATTTAAATTAAAAAAATCTTTTGTATTGTAATTTATAGCTGCTTGACAAATAACTGCAAGGAAATTCTGTTTTAGTCAAAGGAAAAAGTCAATGTCATTGCAGTTCATTTGTTAGGTTAATTATTTGTTTGTTTATTATTATTTTTTTTTCTTTTTATAATTTTTTACTGCACATTATGCAGTGATTCCATCGATTTTTTATGATTTTTTCGATATAGATATATCATACAATTAGCATGAAATATATTATGTAATTGTAAATAAAATATAGAAATGTACAACAATAGCTGCTGTTTTTTTAATTGTGGACAAGAAATGCAAACCACTGGATGGCTTATTTTTTGGAATATATTGGGTGAAAAATTAAGGATACGTGACTACATTTTGGCACAAAGTGAAGTGGCAGTTTAGAATTGAAACAGATGCAGTTAAACGTACATACATATGTAAGTGACTCAGCGTCAGCGAACTTTACTTATCAGCAACGCTGAGCTAAGGAAGTCGGTAAAGATTAATAAACTGCAAACAGTCACACAACTGTATTTATGTTTGCTCACATCTGTTTTGTCAGCAGAAATGTAAATGCCGCTTGTAGTCTAATATTTATTATTTATCGTATATAGAAGGTATGTACATTTAGTATGTATGTATGTATATTTAGTGCTTAAGAAATGCACTTTTGCTAACAAAAATAAAACCAGCTTTTTGTGTATTTTATTAAGCACTTTTATTACAGTTGTATGTTGTGTATATGTATGTAACTATGTATTTATATATGTACTATAATTTTATTTTTTTCCTCAACATTTTGTTATCGAAATATTACTGCTAGGTATTTAGTATAATTATGTTTACTGTATTTATATATGTTTGTATGTAAGAATATTAATTGGAATTGAAGGAACATTCTTATTACTTAAAAACTTTACTTGTTTATACTGTACGATATACTGTATTTATTAGCTTGATCTATACGTTTGTATTTGTATATGTTTTCCATGGTTATATTTTTTCTAACAAACAGTTATTTGTGTATGCGTATATAGAAAAATTAAAAAGACCTATGTATATTGGTCTAACTGCGAACCTTATTAGCTCAAACTTCATTTTTAATGTTTTATTTTTTTGGAATTTTTAATAATTGTTTTCGAAAAATGTAATTTTTTGTAATATTTTTTTTTTTTTTTTTTGTGAAAAACTTAATTTTTTAATATTTTTTTTTTTGAAAAACTTAATTTTTTGTAATTATTTTTTTGAAAAACCTAATTTTTTGTAATTTTTTTTTTTTTGAAAAACTTAATTTTTAAAATTTAAAAATTTTTTTTTTTTTTTTGAAAAATTTTAATAAAAAAAATAATAACATAAATTCTATTAAAATGAATAAAACGGCAGTTGAATAATTCGTTGAAATAATTTATTTTAAATTTTATCGCCTTTAAAGATTTGCAGCAAGTAAGACAACTTATACATAGCGTTAAAAGTTCAAGCGCTTTTGTAACGCGTAACGTTTCACTTTACATGAATGAATAATATATAATCTAATTTATCGTTTGATTATTGCAAAAAGCTAAGTAAATTCGCATTCTTTATATGCCTAAGAATCGAAGTACCTGGTTCTTTGCGTCGGCTTACACATTTTATGCAAATAAGTTGAAAATAAGGGAGTTTCTGCTACCAGCATGTAGTTTTTTTTTCTAAGCTTGTGACGCTCGAACGCAACGCTCGAATTCGAATTTCATAGAAATAATTTGGAAAGTTGCGTTCGAGTGGTGTGTGAAGTGTTTAAACATGAAATACATCGAGTGTTTAACAACAAAAAAAAAAACATTTATGTTGGCGAGAAATCTTATAAATTATTCTCCGTGTGGTAGAGTTAAAAAAAAAACGCTTATAAGGAAAATATGAACGCACAACTATACAAGCTTACAGTTAGGTATATATTTATGTATGTATTTATTGCAATAAACTTCGAAGACGCGCGTATATGTTTGTATGTATGTAATTAAGCATAAAAAATTCAAGTCTTTAAAATTAACAGTAATTAAAATTATGCAGAAGACTATATTGGCTTAATGCTATAGTTACAATTTTTTTTCGAAAATTAAATATTAATATTTGGTTTGTACGAAAAATAAGTTTACGCTTATAGTAAGTTATTAAGCACGCTAACTCGCAGCAAAGTAAATATATGTATATGTTTTTAGGTATATGTAGGTAAAGTAGTAATAATTACACTGCAGTCGAAGAATTTCTGAATGCACAATTGGTGTATTTTGAAGGATGATGAACAGTGGAGGCAAATTTCTCGTAA
The DNA here is from genome assembly GCA_027475135.1 of Bactrocera correcta. Taxonomy (NCBI): domain Eukaryota; kingdom Metazoa; phylum Arthropoda; class Insecta; order Diptera; family Tephritidae; genus Bactrocera; species Bactrocera correcta. The sequence continues at coordinate 76,643,070 of CM050327.1, forward strand.
CAGTTCTTCGCAAGGAAGAGTTAGAGCAGCAAAGTTATGATAAGAACAAAAAAAAGCAATCTTCATATTTATTGCAAATAAATAAATAAAAAATAGAAATTTAGATAAATAAATAAAAATTTGTAAAAAAACAATCTTCATATTTATTGCAAATAAATAAATAAAAAATAGAAATTTAGATAAATAAATAAAATTTGTAATTTAATGAATTTTTATTTTTATCTTTTTATTTATTTATTTTTCTATTACAAACAATAAATATCAAAAATATTTTTTTGAGCCGTAAAATTGATTTTAAGCAAAAAAATAATAATCATGTTTATAATAAATAAAGAAAAAATCAAATTTAGACAAACAACTAAAAATTTGTAATTTAAATTAATTTTTGTTTATCACTTTTTATTTATTTATTACAAACAATAAATATTTAAAATATTTTTTTTGAGTTTAAGTTTAATTTAAGAATTTTCAAAACTATTTTTTTTTTTTTTTTTGAGTCGTAAAATTGTTTTTGAGACTTTTTGCTATTAAAAAAAAAATAGTTGTCGCCAACACATATTCCAAACACCATACACCACTTGAAAACCCCACCAATTGCGCACCAATTCTTGCAGCATATTTTATATTTATTTTGTTTTTGTATATTTATGTTGTACAACAATAAACAAATGTTAAACAGCGGCCTGTAGACTGCACAATAGTAAGAAGTACGCGCTAAAATTAAGTAAAAATGAACGAGCCAAAACATTTTAAAAACAATAAGGTAATTAATTTGGTTTAAATTTAAGGCTGCTTTGTTGAGCACAAACATTGAAATTGCTTTAAAGTGGAATTTATGAAATTTTAAAAGCATTTCAATTAATTTATGTCAGTTTACGCTAATAAATCAATAAAATGCCTTTAAATTTTTCAAAACTAAAAAAGGGTTAGTTTTTAATGAATTCAACTAAAATACAACAGAAGCAACTAAGAAAACTTGCGCTTTGAAAACTGGATTTCTAAGCATTTTAATAAAAAAAATAATTAGAAATGAAGCGTTTCTGCAGTCAAGTCTTAGCGCTCACTTCGATTGCAAGGCTAGTGAATTCAAATTTATCAAACTACGTATTGAAATGAGGGCAATTTAGTAAGAAAAATTTGTCTATTTCAATTCTTAAGTTTGTTAAAATATGAAATTAAAAGCTGAAACCAAGCATTAAATACAGAAATGCCAGCATTTCAATAATTTTTGTTCAACAAAGCGCGCGCTGTGTGTGCTAACTAACATATTAAAGTACCATATATGCACCAGGTATATATTAGTTAGCACAGACAAACCAAAGAATATATGCCAACTGTGTAACTAATGCCAAATATATAAATAAGCCTTATTCATACACAAATATATTTTTAGTCACACTGACAAGCGCGAAAAGCATATTTCCATTATCGAGTTTGGAAAATAACTTAACCTTAAATTCCGAAGTAAGCGAAGACACGTCGTTCCATTACGGAAGCAATTAAATTTTGGCATTTTAATTACCGGTGAATCATTAACTTGGCGATAACTAATTTTTGTGCACTAACTTTTGCTTATCAGCCGGCTGTTAGGCACACTCGCACACACAAACAACGGGAGATTAAAACGAGTGTTGACAAGACAGTAAGTGTACCATTTTTGGCGTAAACTTTCATTACAAAAGTTCGTAATAAAATCAATGTATTTTTAAATAAATGTTTGATTATTTGTTTAGAACGCAGTTTCTTGCTATATTTTTTCTTCTGGCAAGAATTTACGTAAACGCTTACAAGCGATCGATAGCCAGCAAGCATGCGCATTTATATGCGTTGCATGCAACGAACGTTTACCGTTATCTCTTATCAAAACTCTATGCTTTCGCAAGCATTTCATTAATGCTTACATAGATATATATATACATATACATATATGTACATATACTGTACATATTTGACTACTTGAGAGCGCATTCAACGCGCGGCGCTGTCCCTTTTTTCGTATTTTCTAAACTATTTTATAATTTGGCCTACAATGCAGCGAAATTAGTCGCCCCCAAACGAATTGCGTTTAGTGTGAGAACATTCGTGTACATTTCGTTAACTTTTCGCAGCGTGATTTTTGCTTTCGGTCCTTTCTTTGTATATATTTACTTCACTACTTTGATTAGATACTAACTTAAAGAGATACTTAAATGCGCTTAAGTGCTTAGTTTTGACTAACTCATTTGATTGATTTGCTAAAAGTCGTGCCAATAAGAGATATTGTTATTGTTGTGTTGCGTTTGGTAGAAATTAAACGCAAATCGCATGACATGGGCGCACTTAGCCACCATGACAACGTATGATGCTGCGTCGCTCAAAAGCCTTCCCCGTGAGATTACTGCCAGCGGCGCGACACAATTTTTCACTATTTAACAAAGCGTTTTGTGCACTTTCACGCCAAACGTCACGCGCAACTTATTTTCTGCCTGCGCGCTGCGCAACTGACATGCCACCACCTGCATTGACAGCCAGTTTCGGTGGCACATTTTGCAGCGCGCCGACGTCGCCATTCGGCGTGTTATCGAATGTCGAGCTACGTATCAGCGTTTGTTTCTTTTGTAGTTGTGGCGCAGTCGTGCGCGCTGCCAGTATTGTTTTTGGCGCATTTAAGGCGGGCGACGACTTTGTTTGCTGTGACTTCAACTTACTCACCACGGCCGCTGAGCCGCGCGCAATGTTGACGCGCGGCGCTTTATATGGCTCTTGCTGCTTGCTTTTCACATCATTGACGCGCTTCCAAATGTTGGCGATGCGACTTTGCGCTTGATTGATTTTCGCTGCAGCGCTCTTCGTTGCATTCGCCGCCGCTGTTGCGGCAGTGTCACGACTGTTCAGATTAGAGTTGCTGCGCGTTGGCGGTGTTGTCGCTGATACGCGCGTAATGCGCGCCGCGCTGCTGGTCACACGTATAGCCGCATTGCTGTTCGAACGCTGCGGCATGCTGGCGCTTGTAGCCGCGCCAATAGTGGCGGTGACTTTGCGATGTTTGGGTGAGTTGGTTTTTGTTGCAATCGGTATTTTGCGTGTAGTGGCTGGCTGTATGAGCGCTGTGTTGGATTTGGAAGCGGCCGCGGCGGTTGCGCGTTTTGTTGGTAATTTCGAAGAACGTTGTGGGCTACCACCCGCAGTTGTGGCTGCCTTTGGTGCAGCCGACGCCTTGACTTCGGACACAACAACTGGAACCTGACATGTTGCAATGGTTGGCTCCTCTTGCACGAAGGTACCCTGTCGTTCCAGTGGAGGTGGTGCTGCCGCGTTGGTTTTTGCGTCCACGTTTGCGTGCGTCTGCGCTTTTTTCGGGGACGCCAAGCGTGTGCTGGTGGTCTTTGCTTGCGTTGGTGTTGTTGACTGCTGCGTCAGTGTTTTATTTGTAGCGACACGTGTCTGCGGCGATATGGTACGCTGGTACTGTATGCTGTAGGGTGAAATGTAGGCCGGTTTCTTGCGGCCGCGCACAATTTTCGCCTGCTCATCAGCGGCATTGGCGACTGATTGTATGTCAGGTATCTCTATAGGTTTGGCGATGCGCGCACGTGCTGGTGTCTTTACTACAGATTGATTCTCCGAATCACTCTCTTCGGTTGCTTCTTCTTCTTCACTTCGATCATCATAGTTTTCAACATGATTGTATGCTTCTTGTTGATCATGACGCGACTCTGTGTCCGAATTTTGATCGCATTCCATGCTGGTTAAACAGTCACCACCATCGGGAGTTCCTCTCACCTCGGTGGCTTCTGCTTCTGGTGCGGATTTCGATGTTGTGTGAATGGGCATATTAATGAATTTGAACTTTTGTGTCAATTCACGTAGCGAAGACATATTTTCTGAAGGGCAGTCGTCTGTGGAAGTCAAAGAATACGGTCCGGCCGATTCATCCGCGCTTGCGTTGATCTCTTGCGCTTCCAGTTCATTGCTTGTGATTGTGGTTGTCGTTGTTTTTGTTGTGGTTTCAGTTGTATAGACAATTGTTTGCGTGCGATAGCGCTCGGTATCTGTCCGTCGGCGGCTGCTTGAGCTGCAAGCAAAGTAGTGCCATAAGAGTTAAAATTTAAATGAAAAAGAATATTTTTCGTATCAGCATTTAAATGAAAGCGTTAATTTATAAATGCGCCTAAATGTAGGCAACATTATTATTTAATTAACAAAGGAAATATACTCGAAGTCTAAAATTGTAAAGTGGATTCTATTTGAAAATGAAAAAAAAAACATTCATGGCATAACGCGCTAAAAACTCACCTGCCATTAGTGGCACCCTCCGTTTCGATGATTTCGATCTGCAACGTCTCGTCTGCCATTTGTGCCTCATCAAGCTCCAAACGCCGGCGTTCCTCCTCACTTACTGCCGCATTGGAGGTTATCGTGTAGGTGCGATAGCGATCCTTGGCCACTTTCCGCTTCTGTTTAGGCGTCAGTGTGCGTTTTTCACAATTCGGCGGTGTTGGTGAAGCAGCCGACTTTTGTGGTGTCGACTCGGCAGAACTGAATTCATAATCATCGGTTGGCAGTGGTGTACTGCCGGCGCCACTATGGAAGGAGTTCTCTTCTACATCCATATCGTGTGGCATGGTTTCACAGCAACTTTGTAGCGTAACGGTATTATCATCATAGTCAGCACACTCCATTTGTCCACCCGCCGCTGTCTCGTAATTCGAGGCAGCCGATAGAGTTGTAGCCAAACTGCATTCGCCGTCTGCCACCTCCGATTGTATGCTTGCCACACTGATCATGGAATCCAATAGTTCGTCCATTAATGATGGCGGCTTGATGTTCTCCAACATATTACAACTGGAATTTACGCTTTCCGCGCTGCCGCTGAGGTGTGCAGGCAGTTGGCCCAGAGCGCGTTTAGCCACCAAACCATGCGGCAACGATTTGCGTGGGAACTTCGGTGAGCGCAGCATCATTTGTGGACTTTGCGGGGTGCTACCGCTACGACGCTGCAGCACACCAAGCGAGTGGTATGTATTGGAAAGTGACTCCTGCTGGTAGTAGCCAGATATGTTGAGCGATTCCATACCCGAAGGTGGACGTATGTTCTCCAAATCCAAACTGTTCATGCTAAATGTCAAATCGATGCTTTCATCATCGTCAGCGCTCACACTGCCACCATGCTGTAGATTCTCAGCTAGGGCGCGCGCTTCAATTGCAATAATGGTGGAGTTCGTCATTGCAGCCGCGGCTGCGGCGGCGGCTTGTGCTGCTGCAGCAGCTGCATTGCTGTTACTGCCATACAACATATGATGGCCGCCACCCAGAGAAAGCGCTGCTGATTGTACAGCACCGCCCAACTGGAAGTTTAGGCCGCTACTGGTGGTCGACTCTTGCGTTGCAATATAACATGGTATATCCAGGCTGTGACCTTCATTCACCAAAGTGTCGGTTTCGGTTTCCGTTTCCAATGAACTGGGCTGTGTAGCGGTTTCAGCGCGTTCAAGTAGCAAGAGGGACGGTTGCGGCTGTTCCTCATTTATTGGTGTAATTTCAGCAAAATCATGCAAATCCTTGTGGTCCGCCTCGGTTGCCTGGTCTGCGTCATCATCATCATCGTCTTCGTCGTCATAATTTAATGAAGCAACAACAGGCGCGGTGACGCTGACGCTGGGGAACGAGACATCATCATTGGGACAGGTATCCTCGTTCCAGGTGTTGTTGGAGGTCGAGTTGCCGCCGATAGATATACTCGTGCCAACAGATGTCGCGCGCTGTTGCTCAACAGCAAGGCAGTCCGCGGTTACATTGGTGGCATTGGTACGTAGTTGTTCTGCTGAAGACACAAACTCCAACGTAAGCCGCTCCACGGACTTTAACATTAAATCAGGATCCTTGTGTTTTTGCGATGTGGTAAGTGGCGGCGAAGTACGCGATTGACGCATCTCCAGCGACACTGTGGTCTCTATAATGAACGACTCATTCGAATCGTCGCTGGTCGCAGTGTTGTCTAGCGAAGTAGATGGACTATTTAAGTCGTCTGGTTCCAGCTCTTGCTCTTGCTTATACCCAGTACTGTTCGTTTTCTGTTCGGTTGTTGCGTTCGCGTGATTTGGAAGATTTGCGTCGTTGTGTGCTGTGATGGTGGTGGCCATCGCTGGATTTTTTACTGCGTCGATGATGTCGACGCTGTTGGTGTCCCTCACTTCCCAACAATTCACGCTGTTGCACGTGTTGTTGGTGTCTTTGCAGATGTTGTTGTTGCTGCTGCTGCTGCTGCTGATGGTGGTGGTGCAGCTGCTGTTGTAGCCGGTGTTGTTCGTCTTTGTTACGTCTGGAGCTGCTGTGCTGAGCACATTTGAGGATAAAGTAGCCACGTGTGGGGGACACAGCGCCCGTGCAGCTGCAGACGTAGCCAGCACGTTTTTTGACCCGGTCCCAGTGCTGTGACTGCCATCGCCCGCATTAAATATTGGCATAGACATTGAATGTGCGCTATTGTCGGCAGTGTATCTGCCAACGGACGCGGTCGTAGCACTACCGCTTAGACTGCCAGCGCCGCTGATAGTATTGTTGCCGATCTTTTTCGAAATGCCGGTGTTGATGCATTCCAACAGTAATTTTTCGTCTTTGCGCTCGCGTTCGCGTAAATGACGATTAACCGTTGTGGTTGTGCTCGGCAAAGCCGTGGACGTATTGGTCGGCAAAGGCGTTGTTTTCGTTTGCTGATGCAATTGCAGCGGCAACGAATCGAATTGTTTCAAATTTGGATTCGATTGCGTGGTGCTGCTGCCACTGCGTCGATTACTCATTAGATGCTGGCGACGGTGATTGCCACCGTCACGTGTAGGCTTATGCATTCCGGTGCGTATGCACAGCTCAAAGAGTGATTTGGCTTGGTTGTCATTGGAGTCACTCGAATCCACCGAACTGTAAGAATCATTGCCATTTTGATAACGATGTGCAGTGCTGGAAGTGTGGTCGGCACTGCGGTCGTTTGCGTGTTGTTGTTGTTGTCGTTGGTAATGTCTTGCTGTGGCGCTGGAGTTTAATGAGGATGACGAGGTGGCTGCATTGATGGGTATGGGCTGTGAAGCGGACAATGATATTCGCTTGTTGCGATTGTTGTTGTTATTGTTGTTGGTAGACGATGTGCTACTAAAACCAAGATTCGATTTGGGTCTATTGCAACCAGCGGCAATAGCCTGTAACGGGGAGCGAAAGTAAAAAATTGCACAAAAAGTGTTGTTGTAGTCATTTTGTCTATACTGGATGTGCATTTAATTCATTACTCACCTGACTTAACAAGTTCGTATCGTCTTCAGAGTCGATGGACAGCGAACTAAGCGAATCGTCTTGCCATTTTGGTTCCAAGCGCGCACCCCCCTCTGGCGCCACAGGCTTAGCCGGCGGAGGCTCTGCAGCTGTCGGCATGTTTGGAGAGTTTTCAGCGCTAATTTTAAGATAAAAGATAATAAATAAATATGGATTATTGAATAAGTGAAAAATAATGGAGCTTTTATTTGAATAATGAAGACTAAATTCGGACCATATCGTCAACAGTCGGGTTATTGTTGTTGTGTGGTAGCGAAGAATTTTTTTTTCAATATTATTAACTCACCTCGCATTGCTGCCTTTTAGCGTCACAGCGGGTCCCACTAAACTAGAGCCTACAGTCAGATTAGACAGCCCCGAAGCCACAGAGAAATTGCAAGGTGAGTCTTCTACCAAATATTTACTCATTTCATCTGAGACAGGCAAATATGGCGGCAATGCGGTGCCACCACGTCGCAACATGGCTATGGGATCAGCCGTCGGTGTTGGACGCATCGGTTGCTGTTGTGTTGCAGTGGCGTGATTTGAGTGTGTCTTCGTTTGGGTATTCGGTTTTTTCATACCGACTTCAATGCATTGCTGCAATAAATCGAATGATTGACCGGTGGCACCGCTCTCCGAGGCATTTGATGACACGTCATCGGACAAAGTAAGCGAGTGCCGGTTATCGGTTGTACCGCTAGTTGTGGCCGGCGCTTGTAGTTCCTTCAATTCATCCAAATTATTGCTGGAGCAGATGGATAAGGCTGACAAATTTGTATTACTGCCAACCTTTGAGAGCAAAGCCGGTGTATCTTCGGTATAGTAATGCCTCGGCTCATCGGCGGGTAACTGTGCGTCTCCACCGGCTTGGCTGCGTGCTGCACGCGCCATTGATTTTTTGGACGCGGCAGCTGTTATGGTTGTGCGATTCATACCCATATTAATGCAATTCGCGAGCAGTATGTCGTCGATGTTGTTAGTCGACTCCTCTTCTTCACCTGTTGTAAAAGAATATATGAAAGTTATATGCGTTCTAATATGAGTAATCATAAGCAATTTCAACAAACCTTCGGACACGATAGCGGGCTGTGTGTTGTTCTCGCCCTCAATGGGTTGCCTCGATGGTGGCAGGCTGTTTTCATCATCCAGTATGCTCAGGTTGCTTAGGCTGGTGCGGCACGAGAATTGCGCCGGTGTATTCTCAACATTGAAAGTGCTCAGATCATCTTCGAAGACGCTACGAAGCGGTCGTTTTGTTTCCTCGCCCACAGCAGCATTACCGCGCAGCCCGATGCCAGCACTAGCGCTAGCAATGCCCACAGCGGAGCCACGTGGTGCAGCCCTCGGCGAAACGCCCTGCAGAAACGCACCCATGCCGCTCCCGCTGCCGCTGTTCACTTGTCCAGCGTTGCTGTGACGACGTGGCGATTGGGGCATGCTCTGCGTAGGTGAGTCAGGAATTTCCGATGGTGAAATGACGCCACTGGCCAGGCGACTGAAGTCACTAACCACCGAACTCTTGTCATCGCAAACACCAATCTCATCCTCACCTTCCCCGACCAGCGAATCCATCGAGCTGTGACGCGAAAACATTAGCGGTGTCTCTTGCGCCGAATTCATCGTGGTGGCATTGCCACTACTTTGCGCCACAGCCGCATTGACATGCGTCACAGGTGTGTGAGCATTTAAATCCGCATCGAGTTCACTGCTCAGTTTTTTGGCTGAGTTGTTGCTGGCGGTTTTAGTATGTGACACTTTCCCCTCTTTGTTCTGAGTTTGTTGTGTTGGCGGTGATTCATCCAGACTGCTGAGCGATTCGTAACGACTAAAATAACCGGGCGTGCCCTCTTCGCAATAGTTGATGGGCTTTTCGGGTGTGTAGGAGCCCGATCCATAAGCGGCGTTGCCCTGTACGCCGACATTGCTGTGCATCTGTTGTACTCTTTGGTATTTTTTCGGCTTCTCCGCGGGTTTTGCAGTCTCAGCTGTTGCGGTGCTTTCAGACTTGACGACCGCTTGACGTATGTCCGTAACTGAAGCTGCATTGGATATGACGTAAGGAGTATCCTCCGTTTGATAACATTTAACGGTATCCTCGAGTATCAGCAGTATTTCGTTGCCATCGTTCACTGCTGTCTGTGCGCGATTCGGTGCTGCCGTATTGTCTACGGCAGCGCCACCTCTTTTAGTAACATTGCTGCTGCGGCTAGTCCGCTCAGAGGGTAACACATCCAATTCGGTTTCAATTTGATGCTCGGCATAGCGCAAGCTGAAGTCTGTCGGCTGATCCAAATCAGTTTCCTGATATGTGACATTGGTGTTGTTACTGCAGCCCGCGGTCGGCTCTGTTGCGCGCTCGTTCGACGTTTTTGCATCTTTTTCGCAATATTTGGCCGAGTAATCGATTGGCTGTTCCACATCTGTGGACTCTGCATCATTTTCTAGCGAGTACACTGTCACTGCTGCAGCTCCGCTGAATGGCAGCTTTTTACGATTGGCGTCTGATGCCGAATGGGAGCGCATCAAATTCTCGTAAGCAGTATCTGACTTCGCGGAGAAGACTGAGTCGCGACTTTCACTTTTGGTTAGCATGGCGGAGCGCGTTAGTCGCACTGATGTGCCGGGCGGCACAGCACTACCTGCTGCGGCGACATAACGCTGACGATGCGCATGCATTACGACACTCAGAGTGGTGTGTTGTAGCAGTTGACCATCTTCTTTTGCTATGCCAACATTTCCACTGATGTCTAAATTGTCACAGGTCTCAGCATGCTGTTTGCCGCCGAGCTCTTGTTGCAACGCTTTTTGTTTGCGCGCATTTAGCGTCGGGAGCTTTCGTAGACCCATCGAACGGGCTATTGGATCCAGCTGATTTTGACTCTGCACTGCCGGTCGGAAGTTGAGTAAATTCTTAAGCGCTGAGGCGCTGCCTTCTGAGATCATAGCGTGTTTGGAGTGTATCAATGAACGGAGCATTGGTACTGCACCGTTATCCCAAAGAAATTTCTGATCCTCCGGGCAGCGCGCCGATAGATTCCACAGTGTGCCGCAAGAGTTGCTCACCACCGTCAAGCTCTCGGATTTCAGTTGCTGCAACAGTATCGATAGACAATTGCGTTCGCGTAGTATTTGTCGGTAGTGTTCGCGCACTGCGATGTGACTAGAGACGTTACGTAGTATGCCACCGGCATTTTCGATAATCTTCAAAGTTTTACTAGGTCCCTCATAGGTAAGCATGTCGACGAGAAAGGCGAGCGCGCCATCTACCGCACAGAACTCCGCCTTGTTGGTGCTACAATGCGCAGATAGATTCCATAAGGCCGACAATATCGCCTTGAGCGTGTTCTCACTTTTATTTTTCATAGCGGCGCTCGCCAATGCCGTCACCGTACCAATCTCATTCAACACCGCCTTCATATTGCTGTCGGCACGCCATGACAGATTACGTAATACGCTGGCAGTTACCTGCAGCAAATCGTCGGGTGCCGAGTCCAGTTGTGCCACCAAAGCCTCCATGAATAATTTCTGACTGCACAAGTAAGCCTTGTTGTGTTCATCACCGAATGTGAGATTTGTAAGCGCCATTAGTGCGTAACGCCGCAAGGAATTGCAACACTGATCCTCCGGTTTCGGTCCGTGCACTGCGTGATCCAAATGCACTAAGTTCGGTATTGCCTGCAGTGCACCCAGCTCGCACATAGCATGACGATGCTCCTCGTCGAAGCTCACCTTCATCAATGACGATATCGCCGCCAGCGGATGCCGTTCGGAGTCATCGGCAATAGCTTCGCCACCGCTCTGCAGCAGCGTCTTCAAGAAATTACAATAATCCAATATCTGTTCGAGCAAACGCAACACTTTCGTCTCACGCCTTGCAGTCTTCTCATCCATATGACTGTGCACGACATTGTGCAGTGCCATGCTGGCGCACTTTCGCACACTATCATCGCCATCGGAGTGCATCATTTGCACGAGCAGCGGTACACAGCCGGCACGTCGCAGCGCAGTGCATGTTTCTGGTGTGCGCGACAATTCAAGAAACTTCTTTGACATCTCCGACGGGTCATTGGAGCCCAACATCGAGAGCAGCGAGTACACACACTGCACTTTCGGACCCAGCCGGTCGCCATCGACAATGTCATCGACCCCTAGCGCGCAGCTGCTGTCGCCAACACCACTTGTGCCGCCGCCGCTGGCATGTGCCATTGGCAAGCTGCCATAAAGTCTGTCAAAGCTGCAACTGCCGCTGCCACTGCTGCTCGCCCAAGCGCCGCCTTTCGGTATGCTGCGCTGCAGCGCCGGTGGTGGTGACGGTGTTTCGGCACTGTGTAGAAAACGTGACAATGTGTACGATGAAGTAAGCTCCTTGTTGCGCTCACGTGAAGTGCGCGAACTCGACATGCTGCCGCTGTGACTGCCATTACTATGACCTCCGCCGCCGCTATAACCGCCGCGATCCAATGAACTCTTGCGGCCACCACCGCCACTACTGCTGCTGCTCTTCATCAATTGGCCGGCGAGGAGCGCGGACTCTTGTTCCTCTTGTCGCTCGAAATTGCGGTCTAGACTGCGGTGCTCGCGCCGCAAGTCATGGTCAGCGGCGGTCGCCAGCAACATGTAGTCTGGCGGTATGGGATTCTCATCGAGAAAATGCTTTGGTTTCGAAAATGTGCTCTTGCCAATGCCACTTGGCAGATTCAACGTATTATCGTCCTGTGTGAACTCTTTCTTTGTATAGCCACTTGCGGCCAACTCATAGTCACTAATCTCACCGTCGCGCTCATACTTCTTATCCATTTTCAATTGCTCGCCGCTGCTAGGTGCGGCTGTCGCATGTGTGCCACCATCGATTTTTGCGCCAAAACTTAGCACGCGTTCGAAGTCAGCGACCATATCGGGTGGCGGCATGGCATCGTCTAGAAAATGCGGCTTTTGTGTGGGCACCTCGTTGACGTCCACGTCGACGGCTACATCCACATCGGTGTCATCAATGATGCTGCTGTCGTCATCGTCATCATCCAAATCGGTTGTAGCATTCAATTTGGCCTCTCGCTTATTGCCACGATGTGTGTGTGCCGAGGACGCCGATGAAAACATTTTTACGCGCTTCTAACAATTTCAGTCGAAATTCGTTGAAGAAACAATAAAAAAATAGTGATATGGGCAAACGCACACGCACGCTTCTCGAGCGTTAGCTGCACAATTCAGTCTAATCTTCCATATCCACCGACGTTGCAACGGCAACTGTAAATAAAACAGAGAGCGACATTAGAACGGGTTAGTATGTTTGTGAGCATAAATGTATGTTGTGGCTATTTTTAAATGAGTTCACACGTTCATTTATTCCTCCTTTTGCAATTGATCTTTTTGTTTTAGTGAAGACTCATTTCAATTGAATGCGCCCCGAGCATGTACAAGAGTACTAGAGCACTACGCTGCAACTTACAGCTATGCTTGCTCACTTGCATTAGTCATTCACACACATACACACATACAAAGTAATTTCTTCGAGTGACTGAAAGCTAAAAAATTTGCTACAAGAAATCATATAGCGTTGAAGAAACGTATCAAAGGGCCACACAATCAGGGCGGGATGTACATAGATGGAAGATGACAGATTTTCGGCTGAACTTGTGAGATATAAAGAACTTTTAAGACATTCTTGTGATGACTTCTCGACTCCGTTGGACCTTCTTTAAATCCCAGTTGATAGTAGATGAAATGAAGTCATGGTTTCGACTGAAATTGTGAGAGATAAAGAAGTTTTTAAGACATTTTTTTTGTTGTTTTTTGACTCTTCTACTCCGTGGACTTTATAAAAAGGCCAGACGTTTAGCCGACCTTGTGAAATATATAAAAGTTTTTAAGACATGTTTTGTGTGGATTCGTCGATTCCATTGGACCTTATTTAGATCCCAGTCGATAGTAGATGAGATGAGAATAGATTTTCAGTTAATCTTGTGAGATATATAGAAGTTTTTAAGGCGCCTCTGCTGACTTCTCCAATTCGTTGGACTATTCCAGTCGATAGTCGTATGGAATCGGTTTTTTAAACTAGAACTGTCAGTAGGTTTGACAATACAAGTCGATAAGGAATATTCTTTTCCCTACGATTGACATTAAAAATCACAATCTGCCGAGTGAGTCACACATTGGGATGCGTTTTTACAAGACGCTTTTATCCCATATTGTTAGTTCTTTTTGAAATTTACTTACTACGGAACGGTCCCATACTTTTTAAGACACAACATCATCGACTAACATAGGTTTTCATGCCAAAAGTAAGCCCGTACGAGGTTACGAAAAATAAATTGAATTGTGTCGACCAGAAACAGACGGCTGTTTCTGAAACTTCTGAGAAAATAGATAGCGGGATCCTAGGAGCAAGTTTTTTTAATTTAAAACTTCCGTTTTTTCGGCTGAAGATAACTGTCCTAAAAATATTTGAGAACCCTTTCAGTTTTCGATGCAGAAAACATTTCTTATATAGAATCGGGTTACGTTTTTTAAGGCGCTTTGGCTTTTAAAGGTCAAAAGGTTTTTTATTAACGGTTGAAGCCTACTTAGAAATTTCACAAACTTATTCTAGAATTCTGGAACACGCAATTGAAAATCCCTGTACATTACATGTCTATCCCGCACCATAGTTCTAGTTTTTGTTTCAAAATCCTCTTGAAGGCTTCCCAATTTTGAAAAATAACAACATAAACTACTAATCACTTCATCGCTCATAAGAGTGTCAATAAGGAGTACTTGTAGGAAGACAGAGTGCTATACTTGGAGATATGTATGTATATATATACATATACATACTCACAATAGATCGCTCATCAAGGCAAAGACATAAAGCTATAAATAAATATAAATATTAGAGAGGCTTAACTATTAAATTCATTTTATGCTTTTCAAAGACCCAACTATCTGCGATATACATACAAATAGCAGAATAGGCAATGGTTGGAATTAGTGATGTGTAGTCGAATTTATTTTAGTAATGAACTAATATTATAAGCTTCTACTTTATTGAATTTTACGAATAATGTCTAGGAATACGAGGGTGGAGCTGTTTCTGCCTCAGTTAGCTTTGTGGCTTCATGTACGAGTATAATTGCTGAGACCTATGAGGAATCTTTAAAACGCCGCTATTTTCTTTAAATTGTACTAGAAAGAGATATTAGAGGATTTAAATGATGACCAAACGCCAAGTCGTCCCGAAGCTAGTAATCGTGCTGATTTTGTGGAAACCCCCTGAATTATGTTCGATGCAACGAGGGATTAAATCGATAAAAATACTATTTTAAATTTTAACTGAAGATTTGGTAATAATAAGTGCGCGTTTTGTTCGACATGAATTCAATGAAGACCAAAAAAGTGAACGAGCTTTTGATTAAGAAACGACAAATTTCTCATCAGACACCCTCCGAATTTACCTAATCTTTGACATGTGATTATCTTTGTATTCCCTTTTAAAATTAAGCAAAAAGATAATTTCATGATGATATCCCAGACTTTCGAATCTGTTTATGCCTTACAGTTTCTACCTTGTGTCACACGAATTGAAAATATTAAAACGAATTATTTATTAAAATACCTATTTGCTAAAAAATTTGAAAGCAAGAATCTTTTCTTATACAAGCGTTTTTTTTATCAGTTTATTCGGTCCTTTGGAAAGTAAGAACCTAGTAGAATTTCTCCAACTATTGACTTCAAGACTAGTGACTGATACAGAGCATACTGTATTTATAGAGGAACATTCCCAGCCTGCTGAATGTCAGTGAAAGCATAACACTAGGACATGGTGAACCCGATTCACCCATCCATAGATGATGGAGCTGATTTTGCATTGCCCAACCATATGAAGGTTCGAATTGCAATTACCCGTCTGAAGGACAACAAAGCGGGGCCGATGGATTGCTACCGAGCTATTCAAAACGGAGGCGAAAATCTGATAAGCAGCATGTCACTTTTTGTGGAATATGATCGGACGAAAGCATGCCCGACGATTGGAATTAAGAGTGCTCTGCTCAATCCACAAAGCGGATCTATGTAACTACCGTGGGAAAGATCCTCACATACGGCATTTAAGACATAGAGCGTATGAAATATAAAGCTATCAACAATTGAGGGCTTAATATCTAAATTCGATGTGTTATGCTTACTACAAAGCCACAACTCTATCTGCGACTTTTCAATCTATGCTGGAAAATAACAGGGAAGATACAATTTTCTACAAAAGTGTACAATGCTGGCGTAGCCGATGACATCAATATCATCCATAACAACCGGGCCGATAGTCAGCTTTCTATTGTTGGACAAAGAAGCGAAACAAATGGAACTTTAGTGAACTAGGTCAAGGCGAAATATCTGCTGTCATCAAACAAATAGTCGTAGATAATTTCGTCTCTATCTTAGAACCTGCATTAACACCAAGAACAACTCAGCTTCGAAATCCAATGCAGAATAACTCTTGTCAACAAGTGCTACTTTGAGAAGTAAAGTCTCTCTCGAGAATAAGATCAAATTCAACAAGTCACTCATCACGCCCGTCCTGCTACATGGTGCAGATGGCATGGACGATCAAATCAAGAAAGAACCTGGTAGCCACGTTATTTGAGTGAAGAGCAACCTAGAAGCGTTCAGAGTATTGCATCACATTTATGCATTTCATTTCAAAATTCATTTTTTATGATAAGTGGCTTTGTAGCTGTGTGAGATTTTTCAATTTTTTTAGAACAATTTTTCAAAAAAATGCATAAAGTTTTTGATGCACTACTGGTTAGTTTAAATGCAGACAATGCTTATTATAACAGCATGCTAACAGAACTTTTTGATGTGAATTCCAAAAATGTAAAGAACGAAAAGGTGACAGTGGTTCAACAAGATGAAGCAACATGCAATGAAAACCAGCATCACATTGCCATAATTTAGAAAACTTTGTGAAATTTAAATTCATAATCAAGACAATACCATGTTTGAAAATGTTCTCACTCTAGTCTCGATTGTACCGACATTGAATTTTTTGGGGCATCGTCAGTTAAAGGTAAGAAACGCCATGCACTATCCATGCTTTGAAGAACGAACATTTCCGAAGAGACTTCCGGGGCTACTTACGGACCGAAATGCTCGATAAATAGTTGCTGCCAAAATTGAGACGTTCCGAAGACCAAAAAAATCGCAGCCAGGCTGTCAACATATTAATTATGAAATTATCTATCAAAAGAATTTTTCGTGGTGTTGTCATTATGAACCTTCTCAATCGTTTCAACATAACAGATTGGGGGATGGAATTATTGCAAATTTTATTCGTCGTTTTTGTTGTAACTAAAAAGGTTTGAATTATGAAAGACAATTTTTTAAAGATAATCACCTATCTTGTAAAAGAAACCAGAACTCAGCATATGGTTGGTATTAATGAATGGTAGTCGTTTGTCTTGCAGTAAGCTAATATTATAAGCTCGAACTTTTAATAGTTAGGAGATAAGTCTAGGAAGACGAAGAGGCTCCCGGAGCTGTTTCGAACCTCAGTTGCTTTGATTTGTTGGCATCATGATCAATTGCTAGGGATAAATTATTTGAGGAATCTTTCAAAATAAAACAGTCGCTATTTTCTTACAAGTTGTACATATACATAGTAGATATTAGAATTTATATATGTAAAATATATGAAACAAAAGTAAAAAAGCAAAAGTCGAATGTTAACGAAATAGAAGACATAGAAAGTTGAAAATCCCCAAAAACACATTTAGCCACACATTTAACTATTTTAATTTGTTGTAAATGTTGTAAAATAAAAACAAACAATAATTTGTTTGACACAAATTTCTACACTTTGCTGTTGTTGTTGCTCGACATGTAATTATGAATAGTTGGCACTCATTAAAGCGAAGAAACGTCAATGACTTCTTCATTTCGCTGAAGAATTTCGAACTGGATTCTCAAGTGCTTCACGACTACTTATCGGATCACGTCAATCTCAATAGTTTATTGTTAGTTTGCTGCGCACAGATAGAGGATTTGAAGTATGCGTGCATACGCGGGTGCATAAATAAAAGAAGACAACTTATTTTTAAAATATAATGAACACTTCTCGTAGTGACTGTGCAATCATATGGTATATTACTCAAAACTAAATCTAAGCATAAAAGCATATTTTTTGTTCTGTCTGTCTGTCCATCTGTCTTTACTTTGCTTACAAAATACATATTGAATTTCTCGACACCCCTATTCTCGTAGATGTGCGTGGGGGGAAATGTTGCAAGTAATGCATAGCAGCAGATCATTTATTTACGTGCAGATATGTGTTGTTGTAAAACTAAATTCTGATATTTTTCGACTACTAAATGAGGAACATATTTTTTTGAAAGTAATTTGCTTCAACTGATTTGGTACTACACCAAAGGATTACACAAAACCTGAGAACCCCATAATATAAGTTTGGTATTAAAATGGTAGCGGTTGTCTCTTCAGAGGTAGGATGATCTTCATGAACCGAATTTATAGTGTTGAGCTGTTTTGTCGAAGAGACTGAAACCCATATCCTCGTCTTCTTCGGACTCCTCTCCTACTTTTTTGCTTCTTCTTTCTTTTCGGCAGCCAGCACCAGGAGCAGAGGCAGCAGCAGCAGCAATAAACTTCCTCAGGTCCTTGATGGTAGCAGCTTCCTTGAAATCCACTGCAGCAATAGCCAATAGATTCTTAAAACCATTGGCAACGCTGTGTGGTGCCGCAGCAATAGATGGTAACCAATCTGTAACGATAGTACGGCGGCCGAATTGGCAAACCAGCTTGGAATTTCGCACGCAGTTTTTTGGGTTTGATGTCCAAGATGAAAAAAAATGGTGAGGAAATGTAATCGGTGTCGTACACTTGGGTTAAGGTCAGTGTAACAAACACAAATAATAAGACTGATTTTCTTCCATCGTGACTATACTTCGAGTACCGACTGGATTCCTAGCTAACGAACGAGCGGATGGTCAGTTGTCTTTAAGCACCTGGAGAGTCAGGACAAACATTTTCGCCGACGTTTTTCTGTCAGTGGTGCAAGCCGAAAACTCGGTAAACTGACGACGGAAGCACAGCTTTAGCAAGAAGTGGTGTGTTTTTTCCGAGTGTCACAAGCCGGTGTCTCCTCGCCCAAATCCAAAGTGAAAACGATGCTAATTGTCTTTTTTGACATCAAAGGCATCGTTCACCATGAATTTGTTCCTCCTGGACAAACCTCAACGCATGTTTTACGTGGAAGTCCTCAAGAGACTCTAACGAAGGGTCAATCAGGTCCGACAAGAAATCGAGCTGATTGGAAGTTGCACCACGACAACGCCCGAACTCACACCGCCTTTCTTGTGAACAGCTCCTTAACCAAGGCCGGCATCCCAACGCTTCCGCAGCCGCCCTACAGCCAAGATGTGGCCCCGGACTTTTTTTGTCTCCTTGCCTGAAAAGGCCGATGAAAGACAAGCATTTTGAGACGACAGAGAGGATCCAAACAGCATGCACCTCGGCTCTCAAGGCTATTCCGGAAAATGCTTTCCGTGACGTCTTCAATGCTTGGAAATCGCGCTGACAGCGTTGCAACGACGCAGAAGGAGCATATTTTGAAAGTTTTTAATGAATTCGAACGATTGCTTCAATAATTTTTTTTAAATCGACTCAGTCCTATTACTTTCCGGACAAACCCTGTAGATCGACTTAACAATTTTTGATTACATTTTGTTTAATGTTTTTGGTATGAAGCGCGTAAATGCTAGAATCGTACCAAAAAAATACCTGAATTTTTTGCAAAAAGCGTTGGCATGTTTGTACTAATTCGAAAAGAGCCTATTTTGAAGGTGACAATAAAGATCTGTATTAAAATGCATAAAAAAGTAGTTTTTTTTTTGGTCAGTCCGGGTCAAATTTGATCACATAGTACTCTGCAAGTCTCCGAGTTTGAAATTAGTATAATACTCTTTGTGTATTTACTTTTTAACAAAGAGCACTTTATTTTTAATTTCAAAAAAAATATGTTTTTACCTTTCATTTCCCATTATTTAGATGTACAGTGTCGGACAAAACATATTGGGCTGATGGCTATGAATGCTAAGAACATGTGGTATACTTCAAAATACAATTTTTGGATATCAAAAAAGTACTTAATTATAAAGGCATATTGGTTATTTAGTGAAACAATGAAAAATCATATATAATTTTTTTTATAAAGAAATTTAGGGACAGTGGATTTGTGGAAACTAGCCATCGTGGAAGGCGACCCAAAGCTAGAACACGACATGACGATTCAAAAAAACTTGGAGAACATAAATAGTTTGCTGATATGTCGGCAGCGAGTGGGGTTAAAGCTTTAAATTTGAAAGTTCAAGTCGTACTGTAAAAAGAAGAGCGTGTGCTGCTAAAAAGCCTTTTATAACAAGAAACAAAAGACTAGAAGATTACAATTTGCTCGGGAACACATCAACTGATCAGTGAAACAATAGAAAACAATACTTTTCTCTTATGAATACAAATTTAGGTTGACGGAATGAGAAGAGTTCACCAAGCAAAAATAAGAGTTCAGATCCCCAATACTGCCAAGGCTTGGTTAAGCACCTTGGAGGTGGAAATATGATGTGAGGATATTTTTCCGAGCTTGGCGTTGAACCTCTACATGGAATCAATTGAAATATGGATCGATTGATATACAAGGATATCCTTGAGAATGTGATGCTTTCCCATGCCGAGTGGAATATGCCACATTAATGGTCGTTTCAACACGACACGACTCAAAGCACACGTCAAAACCAACGGCAAATCGGTTCGTAGCTCAAAATTGTAATGTCCTAAAGTGGCAAGCTCAATCGCCGGATCTCAATCCTTTTGAGAATATTTGGTATATAACAAATAGAGGGATAGACAGAGGAGTGAATGGAGATAAAAACAAATTGTTCGAAGCTGAAAAACAAGCCTGGTTAAGCATTCCACAAGTAGTTATTAACAATATATATTATAGCTTCTATGTCAAATAGATGCTGTGAATATAAAAAAATTATGGTTATGCTATAAATTTTGAATAACAGTCATTATTCCAAAATGTTTTGTCGCACTGAATATTGAATATGTTTAATTTTTTTTCGTATAAAATGGCAAGGAATCTAATAGTTTCTACGGTTTTCTATGTTTTCATAAAATAAATAGTTATTCTTCAAATTTGAGTGATTTGTTTTTATATAAAATGATAATTGCGAGAATAGTAGATGACAATGTAATTCGTTGATATGAGTCCAATATGTTTTGTCCAACACTGTATGTACATAATGTATGATGTAAGAAATTAAAATTTTATATTTTCCCTTTCATTTTTTATATTTTTTTTGTTAGTGGTTTTAATACCATACTATTCCACAAGTTTTCAAAACACATTTCCACACATAGGGTTGAATAAAAGCTCGCTCCAATAACTTATAGAATATATTGTGGTTGTAGTTTTATTCAAAGAGGCCGTTTATATTAGTGATTTTTGGTTATAAATATTTACATGTACATATGTACATATGTATGTATAAATGCAAATCTATATCGCACGATGTCATCACAACAAATGCACTGCACAAGTTTAACAACAGCGCCCACTTACAAAAATTCTGATTTTAATTTATATCAATTTTAACATTGAAACGACATTGGAATTATTGTAACACGCCGCAGCGAATTTACATAAAGTTTCAATTGACACGATGACCGTGCGGCTGCCAAATATGAACATATGTTTGAGTGTTTGTTTGTGTGTGTGGTAGAACCAAATAAAATTGGTGTAAAACGAATATTTTATCACTTTACGAATTGTGAGCTTCCAGCAATCACACTTGGCACTTCACTTATGCTGCACTAGACGCACACACACACACATGTGAGTATTGAGTATCCAATATTTTCAATATTTATATTAGTGATTTTTCGGTTCTTCGGCACTCATTGCTCGGCGCAGACACTTTGAATTATTGCCGGAGAACTGAAATGGTTTCGAGTAGTGATTGAAAATGTGGCGCACACGAGGCTGTCGCTGACGCTGTTGCTGTTGCTGTTGCTGCTGCCACGCGGCGAGTGTTCGGTGAATGCAAGTATTTGCAGCAAAACCGTTAAATGCGAATACATACATACATACACATACACATACATACATATGTATCTGAGCAATGGAAAAGCGCTGTGCAGCGATGCGATTGGATTTGGCGCGATCTAGCGGTTGCAATGCTGCCAACTGCAAGAGTGTTGGTGTGTTTGTGTACAGGTGTGTGTGTGTGATATTGACGAGGTGCGATAATGTGTGGCGCATGCGCATTGTGTTCATATTTGTTATGCTTCTTTTGTGCAATAAACGAGAGGTGCTACTGCCGCTGCTCTTTATGTTGCTGCAACTAATAAAGAATACAACAACAAATATGTGCAAACTCATACATACGAAAATTACAAGCATAACAGAACGAATCCGCGATTCTGCTGCCGCAACAAAAACTTCAAAATAGTTGTTGTTTTTCGTTGTTGCTGCTGTTGATTTACTGCATGCAATCCGCTATGAATGAATCCACCAAAAGTTGGGAAATCAAATCGTACGTATGTATGTATATGTATGACTACAACAACTGCAAGTAGAATCGCGCCACGCGCGATATCAATATCAGCAGGTAACAACAACAACAAGCAAACAGCAAGCATACATGTTTATTGCCACATGTTGGACTATCACAATAATTTATTGTATCTAGCATAATAACAATAACAATAACAACAACAGTAACAGCAACATTGACTGCAACTGAAACAATAATCGCAGCCGTCACTATTAGAAAGTCTCGCTGATGAAGGAGTTTCCAGTGCATGACTGGCGGCGTCGCTGTCGACGTTCACATTGCTGTGGTTTTTACAGCCACTTCCGATAGCAGCAGCAAAGCACACAAACAAAAATTGACTACAAGCAGACGATGTGCCAAAATCATCATCATGACAGTAGTGGACAAATAATAATAAAAACAGGAGAAAACGTTAACTTCTGTTGCACCGAAGATATACATATAATACCCTTCACAAATAAAAAAGCCTTCCAATCAAGATCTTGATACTGAACGTTCAGTTTGTATGCCAGTTATATATATGTATATGCCATAGTGGTCTGATATTGACGGTTAGAACAAATGAGTAAATTATTGAGGAGGAAAGAGGTGTGCAAAATTTCTTGAGCAATACCAAAAGCTCCGTCAGGATCGGAAAGGATTTCTCCGAACTGATTAATACCGAACGAGGTATAGGACAAGGCCATTCCCTATCGTGCGACGTCTTCAATCTACTGCTGGAGAAAATAATTCGAGCTGCAGAGCCGAATAGAGAAAGCACAATCTTTTATAAGAGTGTACAGCTGCTGGCGTATACCGATGACATCGGTGTCATTGGACATAACAACCGCGTCGAGGGCAAGAAGAAATATCAGCTGACATCAAACAAACAGTCGTCGCACTCGCGACTTGGCTCCCTCGTCAAGGTTGACAGTCATAACATCGAAGCCGTAGATAATTTTGTCCACATTGGAACCAGTATTAACACCAATAACAATGTCAGCTTCGAAATCCAACGCAGAATACTCTTGCCAACAGTAGCATCTATTCGGATTGAGTAGGCAATTGAGAAGTAAAGTACTCTCTCGACGAACAGAAACCAAACTCTATAAGTCACTCATAATTCTCGTCCTGTTGTATGGTGCAGAGGCATGGACGATAACAACATCTGATGGGTCGACCGAGCTTTCGAGAGAAATGTTCTGCGGAAGATTTATGGTTCTTTGCGCATTGACTATGGCAAATTAGGCATTAAATGGAACGATGAGTTGTACGAGTTATACGACGACATTGAAATAGTTCAGCAAATTAAGAGACAGCGGCTACGATAGCTAGGTCATGTTGTCCGAATGAATAAAAACGCTCCAGATCTGAAAGTGTTTGGCGCCGTACCCGCCGGGGGAAGCATAGGAAGAGAAAGACCTCCACCAATAAAGAAGATTTAATATGGAACGACGTTTTCTTCTGCCTGTTACAAACTTTGTGGCAAACTTGATATTACCTGTTCAGGGTATTTTAATGAATTAAGTAAAAACAACAACCATGCATTAGTATGCATTGACATTTGCAACACAAATTCATTTGTTACAATTGCTTGTGGCGCTTTGTTTTTGGCATGTTTGGCATTTTGAATGTCTGTCAGCGTTAATTTTCTTCATAATTGCCAGCAACTGTCGTCTCACGTTGCATGTACCTGCTACTACATTACATAGTAATTAATTTTCCATTCGCTGAAACGGATATGCATTAACAGTGTTGGCCAACTGTATATTCATATGTCAGTACAACAATTTTTGGTGTGCAATGTTAGTTTGCCTGAAATTATATTGTCAAAGTGATGTTGAGGTTATGATTGCCTAATATGGTTTGTGGTACTATCCAGTTCTTGAATAGAATTTACAAAGTCCGGGTTGAAGCTGTTGCTTGGTCAAAACTCTTTCAGTGAAAAAATGCAATTATTAAAATGATTTCTGTCAGCTTTCCATAACCTCACTTTTTTCACCCTTCGACGAAGAACAAACAAAAAACATAACGGCGATTTGTTTTTAGAAATCGATTTGATAATTTGCCTTTTCTGCTCAAGAAGCCGCTTAATTGTTGGAATCCACGAGATTGAACCTCTATAGAATATATCTGCCTTACCTGTATGTGGAAAGCTTTTTCGACAAATCTGTTTTTTTTCAGTTTTTTGTTTTAATATTTTATTACCTTACCTTATAAGTAGGTTAAATACTTTCATATTGGCCACTTTTGTTGCTAGATACAGAACCATCAGACCTAGATTCCAATATAACACTGGTCGTTCATTGCTTTTAATGAAGAGATTTCAGCTGAAATCCGAGGTGTGTTCAAAATATAAAGAGAATTGTAATTTTTTCTAATATTTATACTTGTCATCATTAGACACTTATACCAGGGCTTGCTCCAATCGTCGAAACACTACTCAAACTTGTTTTTGGGATAGTCTTTACCTATTTTAGCGATGCTCTTTTAATCTGTGTTTGTAAAACGGCAGCTCTTTAAGGTTCTCTTTATTATTTGAAATGGGAAAAAGTCACAAGGAGTCAAGCCTGGCCAATATGAAGGCTGCAGACCCGTTACAATATGGTTTTTGGCCAACATTCATGAAAAAATACTTTAACAAACGAAAGTTGTTAACCTCATGAAAACACGTCTAACCTTTACGAGCGATGAGTCGGCGTTAGGACAGGAAAGTTCGAAAGGCGAAAAACGATGAGCTGATAGAGATACACGGCGACATTGACATAGTTTAGTGAATTAAGAGATAGCGGCTGCGCTAGCTAGGTCCTGTGGTCCGAATGGGTGAAAACAATCCAGTTCTGAGAGTATTCGACGTAGTACCCGTCGGGGGTAACAGACGAAGAGGAAGACCGCACTTCGTTGGACAGCCCAGATGGAGAAGGACCTGGCTACACTTGAAATCTCTAATTGGCGCTAAACAGTGATTCGCTCCCACGACAGTCGGATCTACGAAACCGGAACAGATTCGGACTGTCAACTTGGCAGAATTCCGCCGTTACAACAACCACAACTTAATCTCTTGACGTGTTTTGTATGTTTAAAAGGACCTCAATTGAACTCAGCCACAGAAACCGAAATATACCCGGGTTTTTAACAGGTCAATGATTGCCAACTCTGCAGCATTTATCAAAATCATTAGCGAAAATGTTTTATGCCGCTACAACAAGAACAACCAACGTAAAACATAGTCCCAAAGGGACGTTCATATAAATCTGGGAAATGGCATGTTTCCTGAGACACCCAACGGAGCTGTCGGTTGGGAGATAAAAAGACATTGTATTATAAATGAATTTGTGGGAAAATATCAATAACAAATGCAGTTAGGAAAGTCCGCTTGCTTTCATAAATGACATTAAAAATTGTGTAATATTTCTTTAACGACTCTCACAAATATTCATGAATAATCGCTTCTGACGAACCCTGGAAAATATTTTGCGAATATTATAATCATAACTGTACAAATGCAAAATGTAAAATGTATATTATTTTAATTTTGATTTATATATTATTTTCACATTTCTATTGCCTCTGCATGGGTGTGTGTGTGTGCACGTAGGCACAATATATTTTTCGGAAGAGGCAGCAACTAGCGTGCGCCCACATGGGACCAGAGAAATATATACAATAAGCTTATATTCGCATGTATTTCTGGGTGC
The DNA here is from genome assembly GCA_027475135.1 of Bactrocera correcta. Lineage (NCBI taxonomy): Eukaryota > Metazoa > Arthropoda > Insecta > Diptera > Tephritidae > Bactrocera > Bactrocera correcta. Next base: position 76,668,631 of record CM050327.1, read on the forward strand.
ATTGGGCTTTGAACGATGCGAAAAATAATATCATTGCATTATAACTAGGCACATATACAAATGAATGTTTATATGTTTGTATGTTCAACCTGTCACTGCACTCCACGCGCTGAAAACGCTGGTAATTTGCGTGTGTGTTCAAGAGGAAAATAGTTGAACTGCGTCGTCTTCTTGGTCATAAGCTCGCGCATATGGGCACACATGCACCTACATACATGTATGTATGTATGTATGTGTGTATTATTTGTGTATGCGCATCGGCATCCGTTGTGTGGGCACAAAGGGAGCGCCATAAATTCACAGCTTTAAAATAGCTAAGCATGCCTACACTTGTATGTACATATGTAGCCATGTATATATGTATGTATGGACGGTAGTTTGTGCAACGAAATAAATAACATTTGTACATTGATGCAACGATTTGGAAACATTTTTCATAGAAATGTTAGCCTTGACATTCGTGCATGCTGCATTTCCGTCGCGTTCGTTGATAAAATGCGCAGCTGCTCAAAGCTGTAAAATACGCCGTGCAGTGGGTGGGTGGTTGGGCTGATCAGGATGTGTAGGAGAATGGAATTCTATGCATGCATGTAAATGTAGTACACATTTAAACGATACCGGAAATGTGTGTTCTGAGATGCTAGAGAGCTTAACATTTTATGGTACAGTTGGTTAGAAATTTCTTTTAAATGTTAATTTTTGAAAAATTACTTTGAAAATGATGATGTACTTAAAGACATACATCAACTTTTTTAAATATTCTTAAATATTCTGAAAAAAGAAACGTCGGAGACCCATAAAATGCAAGCATATTATTTATTATATGTATTTTGTGACAAAAAAGTACCCGGAAATTGTAATTAAATTTTCTGTGTAAATGATATTTAAAAAAAAAATTAATTTTCTCAGTTGGTAGGACTGTTTCTGCCAACCAGTTTACGGCTGCTGGTTAAGTGGGTACATCTCAGTAGTGCGTTGCGATTTTTGCAATGGATAAAAATATGTCTAAAATTTTGTATTTCTAACCAAATTTCGTAAACGGAATCTTTACGATTGTTGAAAAACGCTTACGATGATTCAGTTTTATCAAAACCACAAGCCTGCAAGAGGTACAAGGCTTTCAAAGATGGTCGAGAGAAACCAAAAAAAAAAGAAAAAACATGCCAAAGCCGCTCAAAATACAAGTGGTGATCATTGTTTTTTTTTTTTTTTTTTTTTTTTTTTTTTTTTGTTTTTTTAATTCGTACTTTGGTGCATCTTGAATTTTTTGTGGAGAGACAGACGGTCAATAAGGAGTTCTATTTCGCCGTAGTGAGGAGTATGTGTGAGAACATCCGTCACAAAACAGCCGGAATTGTGGACGAACAAATCATGGATTTTGCACGATTGTGACCGAATTTAAATCCAAAAACGCAATGAATACCCCGTATTCACCAAATTTGGCTCCGTGTGATTTTTTCTTGTTCCTCAAACTGAAATTGTTTCTACGTGCCCGTTTTTAGAGTTCGAAGAGATAAAATAAAATTCGCTGAAGGAGCTGAAGGCCATCCCAAAAAATGCTTATAAAAAGAGTTTCGGTGGCTGGAAAAATTGTTGGTATTACAGTGGGGATGACTTTGATATAAATATTGATCAATAATTAAATTGTTTACGTTTTATTTACAATTTTGCTTTTTGGGGAAAAAAATTAAAGCCAAAGTTTGTCTTGGTGAACATTATTCGGACTCTATACTAGGAAAGTCGAACTGGGCTAAGTGCGCCGTCTTTAAACGCGCTTTTCTCGAGAACTACTCAACCGATCTTCATAAAATTTTACACAAGTCTTTGGGATGCAATTCTTAAAAATGCGATTAAAAAAAAAATATATATCGCAAAATTTTAATTGTTTTGTAAAAATGTCTGAAAAAAAAAGTTTTTTTTTCACTTTAGATGAGCCCGTAAGGAATTATTCTGTCAACGCGGGCGCATCTTTCCGAGGGATCACCGAAAATGGCCGAGTTGAACATGTTTTTTTCCAAAAATTTCAGAATTTCTTTGTTAATAGTGTATGTTTGTAAAAATTCTAATAAAATATGCAATTTTTTATATGAGAAAAAAAAGTATTAAAAAAAATGCTGTTTTTTACTCGAGGAAACCCATGTAACCCCTTAAGTAACCTTATACGCATTAGTGAAGGGTATTGTAGCTTTGGTGCGGTGGAAGTTATGGTTTTTAAAATATTTTTTTTTTTTATTTATATTGCAGTGAGTTTAAATAATTATATTAGTTTTATTCTGAACTTAAGCACACATATTTTTAATAATTTATAAAATTTTTTGAAAATTTTTGAGCCCAAAGTGCTTCAGCCGCCAGAATATAATATTATTGCTGGTGTGTATAATCATAAAGTGTTTTTTATTATGGTATACCAAAGCGAAATATTGTGAGTAGATAATAGCAACTATTTATGTGCATACAAATTAGATAGGGAAAAAACTTGCGATCCCAAAAGTACATACATACTTACCATAATGGTATATAGGCATCGAAAGTCGTAAAATTTATGTAGAAATGTATATTAAATGACAAGAACATGCCAGTATTCTTCTTGTGGCAAAGGCGTCAAAACTTTAGCCGAAAATCTAAAACATTTTAGTATACCAAGTGTAAGGATACATAAATAAATATGTTTGTATAAATATCACACGAATATCTACCGCATTAAGGCTCTTTGATGTCACTAATGATATATGCATGTATGTACATATATACATACATATGTATGTACAAACCAAGAGCCTAATAATTGGCGAGTGCAGAACTATAACATATTGATTAATGTAGATATGTATGTATGTGTGTATATATTTTGGAGTAATGACCTCATTTCAAAGCACGCGAAATAATTTCGAGAAAATAAGACAACTAAGTGTTTTTCTTGCGCTGACTGAATGCTAGCTATACTTTTCTATTATTTTTTTTTTATTGACTAGACTACTTGAGAAAATTTTATAAGGAAATATTATACGCGCATACATACGTCATACCATTTATGACTTTAGGCAGAGGATATAGATAGTGATTGTGTATGATTGATTTGTATTTTTGTTGCCGTTGTTGTTAGTGCAGCTGTGTATTGAAGACTTATCAAGGGTGAGTAATTAGGTTTTATAAGCTTAGAAATCGAACTAGTTTCGATTGGTTTGCTTTATAGGGAAATTGACATTATATCATTGTATTGGAGAAGATATCATAAATAATGAGGTCAACAGTTTTATTGTTTAGACATTGTAAAAACAAATTTACATATGGTATATACATATGTAGTTACTAATAACGCTATTTATTTTAATATATTATTTAATGAAAATTTTGTTGGATTTTTTTTTAGTTTCAGAAAAAGTAAATTTCATAAAAATCAAAACAAGCCACAAAACACATTCAGCACATTTTTTTAAACAAATTGTAATGACTGAAGAATAAATACTTTCTGGGTAAATAAATTTATTACGTATGTAAGTATACAGAGAAATCTCCCATAAACGGACACTGTCGGGACTAGCTTTTGTTATTGTTGTAACGGTTACCTAGTCCCGTTAGGATAGTACGGATTAGATAAGGTGTCATCGAGGTCATACAATGGTAGGCCCAGGAAATGTGTTCTTTTGACGAGGTCGGATCATAAGAAGATGTGTCAAAGCGGTAGGTAGAGGTAGTGGCGGGGACATAGTATGCTTAAGACTGTTTGTTTGATCAACCTTTCTGTGCGGTTAAAAGAGGTCGTTAGTGTCTTGCGAGCACTCGTTGCACACTGGAATACTTACACAATATGTACGTTTGAGCTTTATTTTTTACCAGCCTTTCTGTCCGGTTAATAAAGTAGTCCGCGTAATAAATTGTCTTTAATAGAGATCAAAAAATATTGAGATCGGGCAATGTACCTGGTTAATGGAGATGTCCGTTTAACAGAGCATTCACTATATACACAAAGGACTTTCTTGGTTTTACGAAATGTATTAATGAGGTACTAACTGATAGTTCTCTTATTTTTTTCAACACGAAAGAAATATCATTTTATCAAAATTTTAATTTATTTATATAACATCTTTTTATATTTTAAATACGTTATGTCACACAAATTGCTTATGAGGGCTCCAAATGTGAAGGATATACATATGTACATACATATGTAGGTTCAATGTAGCCCAACCTTTTTTTTTCTTGTTTTAATCATTTTCGGTATTAGCGTTTGTTAAGCTGAATCCATTCTAAATCATCTCATGCTTTGTTTCACCAAAAAATGTTTCGCTTATTTTACTATACCTTTTATATATTTATTTAGTCCCGGTGTACTTACAGGTTTGGCGCCCTCTTGCTTTTCCTTTTCCTTATATAATTTCCAAACACCGACACATATAACAGAAATACACAATATAATCATATAATATTCAAGACGACGTCGCGCCGAAGCAAACCGAAAATAGCAACTGTCGCCAATTAAATAACTAAGTTCTATGTGACACTTGTGCGAAATTAATTTACAAAAACACTATGTTACGCAGCAAAACTATAAGACAAGTGCAAACGTCTTTATAAAACTCATTTGCACATTTACATACAAGTATGTTTATATGTACATATATATGTGTGTACATGATTGAATGTGTATATGCAAATTCCACAATCGTTTGGAATCGACAATGCATGTATGCTCTGCTGTATTTTGCTGTCTGGACGAAAGCCTCCTCACAAGCCTATGACTCAGGCGACCAATTAATTATTGAAAGAGAATACGATCAAAAATAAACGCAAAAAAAAAAGCGAATATATAAACCGGCATTTTTTCCACTTACGAATATAGGGTGCATGTGTAGGTATGTGTGTGTCGGTATGTAGGTAATTTGCCTCGGACAAAGTTCTATATGCAAAATATACCGGCAGGTATACGTACCAGATGTATTATGGTGTGGTAGTAAAGTGGGTTTAACGATCCTTGGGCGAAGATCGTATTTTAGTGCTCACAGTAGAACTTTATCGCTTTCTACATACTTATAAAGTATGTACATACATATCGTACGTCCGTATGTCAAAATAAGTAAGTAAAGTTTAAGTTTTATTGCATTCATTTGCAGAATCGTGCCTACAGCACACCCAATAATATTTGTACGGAAGCATGCTCAAGCATGTATGTATGTATGTATGTATGCATCAAAAGTGCAACAACAATGTATTACAATGCGGTAAATAAAGCAACCTTCAAAAAGGCGTAATCTTCCACCGTACTTTCAACTGGTGTTCGGCAATCGATGACCAACGGACAAGAATTACTTCATAACCCGAAATTGATGGAAGAAGCAGCGTGCACAAAAAAAAAACCATTTACAAAACTTACAAAGTTAAGACGAATTCGGAGATAGCAACAGGAGAAAATTGCATACATACATATGTATTATGCAAAATGAACGCAAAAACAACAACACGTATGCGCACTAGTTAAATTGATGGAGATGTAGTGGAAGAAGTGCTTTAAACCTACTTACAAAGTACCTACTCAACTTTGCAAAACGCATTTTTATTTTCCATTTTTATTAATTATTATATTATATAAAAGAAAAAGTAAAAGGGAAAAAATAATAACGACTTTAAAAGTAAGAGCGAAATAGAAGGCAAAGGTACAAATCAACAGTTTGCGTCAATATATTTTATGCTTACGTACATATGTTATAAGTACCTATGTAACACATATACATAAATAGGTAGGAAGGTAACTTTATATACAAATAACATTGTTGGCAACAGTAAAAGTACGACAAGAGTACTACAATCAAGTTCGATTCGGATGAACGATTGTGTCCAAGCTAATGAGGGGCAGCAACAATTTGATATAGCGGAAAAATAAAGATGAATATGGTGGCAAAAGCGGTAAACGTATCCAGTGAAGTTATTTTGTACCATACATTGCGAAGTAAAATTAAAACAAGAAAAAACGGTTTAAATTCGGCTGCACCGAAACTATAATACCCTTTACATATACATTTTGTATAGCATTAAAGGGTATATAAAATGTTTATCTTGATTTTGATTGGTCGGTTTGTATGGCACCGATATGAGAAGGCTGTCCGATGTGAAAAAATGTTTGTTTGGAGATTGTACCGTTGTTTTGGAAAATAATTCATGCTAAGTTTGGTGAAGAAATCTCGTGGAATAAAAAATTTTCTATACGAGAACAAGATTTAGATCGTTCAGTTTATATGACAACTATAGTGGTCCACTATGGGCGGCTCTGACAAAGGAGTAGCTCCTTGGGGAGATGAGGATTTGAACAAAACTATTGAGCTGCTTTTTATATAAAGTATAAGGTCAGACAGACAAAAACAGTCATAGTCAAATCGACTCAGCTCGTCCCACTGATCGTTTGTACATACATACATATGTGTATAGTGTCTTCGACGTTTTTTTGTGGTTGATAAGAAATTCCTGGCAAATTTAATATATCCTGTTCAGGGTATAAAATCATAACTGTAAATATGTGCAATAAGAAATGTTATAGTTATGCATATACATATGTACATAGATAGTATTGTTTTTAGTCATTGCTATACATATGCATATAACATACATAGCACGTATACACACATACATATGTATGTCTGTAAATAAGTACATTACGTTGATGAACAATTCCATTTTAGGCATTATTTAATAGTTCAATTGATTAACTTCAATTAAGAGACTTACAGCTATACGCCTTGTTAAACTATTAATAACAAAACAATTTTGTTGTTTAATTTTTATCTCGTTAGTTTAATTGTTTCGCATATTTGAACATGTACCAATGCCCCTTTGAAAAAAATTAAATTTATGTTCTTTAAATTTGTGTACTCACAGAATCCCATTTTCCCCAACCATGCATACATACATATTCCGTATCCTGCAAAGGGAGGCGTGAATATTGTAGGGCGCTGATGCGGTGTACCGAGGGTTCGTATTGATTTTTCACATACACTTGAGTGCTTAAATTTTGTCATATACTTTGTAACTTTTTAGAGCAAACACTTGCGCCTCCATATATTTATGATTTTATATACCAGTTTTATTTTATAAAATTTTTATTTTTTCACTCATACAGAAACTATTTTTGCGCAACATTACTAGTAAAATAACTTTGAAAATTTTTGTTCACAAGCACACAACGCGCAACACCAGCAGAACTTGTGTATCAAACTAGGTACGCGAACACTTATCATCCCACATACCTTCTTCCTTTCCTTTGGGTATTCTTCTTGAAAAAAAATTTTCTGGGAGTCGTCGTTGCTTTTTCACTGCATCAGCGAGTTCACCATCATATGCATATCTATATGGCGAAGATGGTTGGAGTGAATCGTTCACGTTGTTACCTGATACAGGTGCTTACTAATGTTCTTATCAACTGCACTGATAACTACTGTTAATATTTATTCTGACTTATTACACATTTCAATTAAAATAGCACTATATACGCGAAAACACAAACACTCACTTCGTTCACTTTGTCTACTTTGCCAGACGGAATTTTATGGCATACTGAAGAACAAGCACGTAATAGTGCTGCCAGTTTGTAAGGCACTTGAGACGGCAGAGCTGCCGTGTTGTAGATTTCATTTTTCAATATAATGTATTCAAATAGTTTGAGATTAGTTAAATAATTTTTATACAATTAACATTTTATATCTATATATATATATATATATATAATATTAAAAACACGGCTTTAATCACTTTTAACAATGTGCTATAAATAATTATTTATTAAATTTGCGCTGCATGATGACCAAACACAGTTTCCGCCTTTTTTGCTTATGCAGCCAACTTAACTATCTAATTGAAAATTTTCAATACGAGAAGTTGGATTTAAAGAGTGAAAAATAGTTTTGCTATATTTATTCTTGTTATCTATTTTAGTTTATTATAAGTGATTTTCTACTTTCAAGCAAATAACAAATTACAATAGTTTTCATGTATGTATATACATATACATATTTAACAAGGGAACGCTGTATCAAAGTACATTGCGGAACTGCTCAGCTCAACTTTTATATCCGGCTAGTATCTTCAACGCAAACATTTTGGGGCAGTTGCCTTGTTTCGGTGAGTTAATTTTACTGTTTATACTTTATATAATAAATAATAAACATCGCAAACTTCCTTTAAAAATTGTCTCGCCATTTACGACTTCAAGTTAATTTTACACGGTAGCGCTTAGCATTGAGGACGTGTTTGAAAACAATTCCTGTTTCACTTAGAAAAGTTTTTAAATAATGAATGATACATATGATAATGACCTTCAAAAATATTACTAATATATAAGCATTAATTACAGAAAAATTTAATTTTTTATGGAAATATTTATTCCAAAAGCTTCCCTGAGCTTAAAATGCATCCAATACTTGGCAAGGTTGTAGAGCTAATAATACCTTGAAAGAGTGTATTAGGTTTGCATAAGTTTGTAAACCCGCAAGGACTACATATTGAAATATGTGTTATAAACTATTAGCTTGTTGTACTGAGTCTGTCGGTATATAAGCGGGAATAGTCCCTCAATTTTTGAGAGATCACTATATGATCATAAAAACTGATAGTCAAACTCAAGTTCAAGCAAGAAACACTTTTTCACGAAATTTGGCTTGGATTATTGAAAGCAATAAAACAAACTCTGAAGAAATTTTGTGATCGTTTTACTATTAAAGTATATGGCTGCCATACAAACTGTTGTTTTCTTCGTGCTTAGCCAAAGTTAACCTTATTTTTGTCTTATTAAAGATTCAATTACACCCATTTTATTTTTAAACCCCGATTATATTCAAATATAGTGATATTATGTAGTGTATGTACAAAATAACTATTATAATGAAGTACAAAAATTAAATAGTATACATAGCAAACAAAGCGAAATATGTCCCTTACATATTGTACTTAATTTTATTCATTTGTTACGAAAAATACAATTCATGTTTTTTTGCTCTTATCCTTAATGGTATATTTATCATAAGTTTTGGTGGGATCATATGGCTCCCAACGGCTGGCTGGAAAAATATGCTTATTACGTTCATACCACGAACGTAAGAGCACTTTGCCAGCGTGGGACTCTTCTTTTTCTACAGTAGCGTCACTTATCATGCGCACATCATCATGCACGTCGAATTGGAATAAAGGTCCACTCTTACCACGCGCCTTTGTTACAATAAAGTCATAAAATGAGTAATGATGTGGCAGTATTAAATCTTCCTTGACATACATCAACTGATCAGCCATAACAGTTTTCAATTCGTTGAATTCTTTGCGCAGCAACTCAAGACAACGTTGCAGAAACTGATATATGGAGTTACCCTTTTTCATAATGACACTACGTCTATGACCTGAACCATCCCAGTAACTGAAGGTGATGGTGATTTCTTGATCCTTCAACGCTGCCTGTTGCATTACCCATTCTTGACGTAACTGCTCACGTAAGCGGTTCTCTTGCTCCTCACGTTCGCGATCCGGCAAAAATGATGTGTCTACTTCGGGATTTTTAAATATTTTCTTTTTTTTCGGCGGTATACTGTCATCATCGATTTCTGTCCACTTTTTCTTAGGTGGCGCATCTTCCTTTTTAACCTCTTTAATATCGTCCTCATCATCGTCTTCCGCAGCCGCTTCATCATCTTCGTCGTCATTGAAACTGAACGATAGTGCTTGAATTTGTCGCTTTTGTTTATTTTTTTCCGCTTGTATGGCCTCCAGTGCGCGTTGCTTTTCACGTTCTTTCTCATCTTTCTTCTGTGCCAACTTTTTTTCACGTTCCCTCACAATATCCTCTTGTTTGGCTTTCATTTCATCCAAAGTGACCAGACCAATGGTCGAACTTTTAAGTTGCTGTTCCACGGCATCATAATGTGCTGCGAATTTGTTTTCAATCTTATCCAGC
>CM050327.1:76679055-76801411 GCA_027475135.1 Bactrocera correcta
TTAACGTATTGAAGTTGATACAAAGCCATGGCGGCATAACGACAGTACATTTGGAAGAATTCCGTAATCTTATATTTAGGTATAAAGTCGATTTTCTTGTATATCGCATTCAGCAAACGATATCGAAATGCTTCAAATCATTAGTTTAACATATTTAAGTTAATAAACCTTCTTTAACGCGCTGAAGTCTACATAAAGCCTTAACGGCATAACGGCGGTGCATTTAGAAGAATTCAGTTAACTTATAGTTAGGTATAAATTCGATTTTCTTGTATATACACAGTTAGCAAGCGATATCGAAATGCTTCAAATCATTAGTTTAACATATTTAAGTTAATTAACCTTCTTTACCGTATTGAAGTTGATAAAGAGCCATAGCGGCATAACGACAGTACATTTGGAAGAATTCCGTAGTCTTATATTTAGGTATAAAGTCGATTTTCTTGTATATATGCATTAAGCAATCGATATCGAAATGCTTCAAATAACTGGTTTAACATATTTAAGTTAATAAACCTTCTTTAACGAACTGAAGTTAATATAAAGCCATAACGGCATAACGGCAGTGCATTTAGAAGAATTCTGTAATCCTATGTTTTGGTATAAAGTCGATTTTCTTGTATATGCACATTTAGCAATCGATATCGAAATGCTTCAAATCATTAGTTTAACATATTTAAGTTAATAAACCTTCTTTAGCGCACTGAAGTCTACATAAAGATTTAACGGTATAACGGCAGTGCATTCAGAAGAATTCCGTTATCTTATATTTAGGTATAAATACGATTTTCTTGTATATATACATTTAGCAAGCGATATCGAAATGCTTCAAATCATTAGTTTAACATATTTAAGTTAATTAACCTTCTTTACCGTATTGAAGTTAATATGTATAAAGCCATAACGGCATAACGGCAGTGCATTTAGAAGAATTACGTAATCTTATATTTAGGTATGAATTCGATTTTCTTGTATATACTCATTTTGCAATCGATATCGAAAATCTTCAAATAGCTGGTTTAGCATATTTAGGTTAATTAACCTTCTTTATCGTACTGAAGTTTAAATAAAGCCATAACGGCATAACGGCAGTACATTTGGAAGAATTCTGTAATCTTATGTTTTGGTATAAAGTCGATTTTCTTGTATATATACATTAAGCAATCGATATCGAAATGCTTCAAATAACTGGTTTAACATATTTAAGTTAATAAACCTTCTTTAACGAACTGAAGTTAATATAAAGCCATAACGGCATAACGGCAGTGCATTTAGAAGAATTCTGTAATCTTATGTTTTGGTATAAAGTCGATTTTCTTGTATATATGCATTAAGCAATCGATATCGAAATGCTTCAAATAACTGGTTTAACATATTTAAGTTAATAAACCTTCTTTAACGAACTGAAGTTAATATAAAGCCATAACGGCATAACGGCAGTGCATTTTGAAGAATTCTGTAATCTTATGTTTTGGTATAAAGTCGATTTTCTTGTATATACACATTTAGCAATCGATATCGAAATGCTTCAAATCATTAGTTTAACATATTTAAGTTAATAAACGTTCTTTAACGCACTGAAGTCTACATAAAGATTTAACGGTATAACGGCGGTGCATTTAGAAGAATTCCGTTATCTTATATTTAGGTATAAATACGATTTTCTTGTATATACACATTTAGCAAGCGATATCGAAATGCCTCAAATCATTAGTTTAACTTACTTAAGTTAATCAACCTTCTTTATCCTACTGAAGTTTACATAAAGCCGGTATAAAGGCAGTGCATTTGGAAGAATTCCGTAATCTTATATTTAGGTATAAAGTCGATTTTGTTGTATGTACACATTTAGCAATCGATATCGAGATGCTTCAACTCATTAGCTTAACATATTTAAGTTAATAAACCTTCTTTAACGATCTGAATTTGGCATATAGCCACGGCGGTATTACGGCAGTTTATGTAGAAGGATTTCGCAATCTTTTTTTTAGGTATAAAGTCGATTTTCTTTTATATACACATTTAGATATCGATATCGAAATGCTTCAAATCATTAGTTTAACATATTAAATTAATAAACATTTTTTAGCTTACTGAAGTCTACATAAAGATTTAACGGTATAACGGCAGTGCATTTAGAAGAATTCCATTATCTTCTATTTAGGTATAAATACGATTTTCTTGTATATACACATTTAGCAAGCGATATCGAAATGCCTCAAATCATTAGTTTAACATACTTAAGTTAATTAACCTTCTTCATCCTACTGAAGTTTACATATAGCCGGTATAAAGGCAGTGCATTTGGAAGAATTCCGTAATCTTATATTTAGGTATAAAGTCGATTTTCTTGTAATTACACATTTAGCAATCGATATCAAAATGCTTCAAATCATTAGTTTAACATATTTAAGTTAATTAACTTTCTTTAACGTAATGAAGGTGATATAAAGCCATGCCGGCATAACGACAGTGCATGTAGAAGAATACCGTAATTTTATATTTAAGTATATAGTCGATTTTCTTGTATTTGCAAATTTAGCAATCGATATTGAAATGCCTCAAATCATTAGTTTAACATATTTAAGTAAATTAACACCCTTTATCTTACTGAAATCTACAAAAGCCTTAACGGCATAACGGCAGTGCATTTGGAAGAGCTCCATAATCTTATATTTAGGTATTAAGTCGATTTTGTTGTATATACGCATTTAGCAATCGACATCGAAATGCTTGAACTCATTAGTTTAACATGTTTAAGTTAATAAACCTTCTTTAACGATCTGAAGTTGGCATAACGGCAGTGGATGTAGAAGAATTCCGTAATCTTATATTATGCATAAAGTCGATTTTCTTGTATATACACATTTTTCAATCGATATCGAAATGCTTCAAATCATTTGCTTAACATATTAAGTTAATAAACATTTTGAAGCTTACTGAAGTCTACTTAAAGCCTTAACGGTATAGCGGCAGTGCATTTAGAAGAATTACGTAACGTTATAATTTTATATTTAGGTATAAATTCGATTTTCTTGTATTTGCACATTTAGCAATCGATATCGAAATGCTTCAAACCATTAGTTTAACATATTTAGAATAATTAACCTTCTTTAACGTATTGAAGTTGATATAAAGCTATGGCGGCATAACGGCAGTGCATTTGGAAGAATTCCGTATAAAGTCGATTTTGTTGTTTATACACATTTAGCAATCGATATCGAGATGCTTCAACTCATTAGTTTAACATATTTAAGTTAATTAACCTTCTTTAACGAACTGAAGTTGGCATAAATCCATGGCGGCATAACGGCAGTGCATGTAGAAGAATTCCGTTATCTTATATTTAGGTATAAAGTCGATTTTCTTTTATGTACACATTTAGAAAGCGATATCGAAATGCTTCAAATCATTAGTTTAACATATTTAAGTTAATTAACCTTCTTTAACGTATTGAAGTTGATATAAAGCCATGGTGGCATAACGGCAGTGCATTTAGAAGAATTCGGTAATCTTATATTTAGGTATAAAGTCGATTTTCTTGTATATACAAATTTAGCAGGCGATATCGAAATGCCTCAAATCATTAGTTTAACTTATTTAAGTTAATAAAACTTCTTTAACGAACTGAAGTTGGCATAAAGCCATGGCGGCATAACGGCAGTGCCTGTAGAAGAATTCCGTTATCTTATATTTAGGTATAAAGTCGATTTTCTTGTATGTACACATTTAGCAAGCGATATCGAAATGCTTCAAATCATTAGTTTAACATATTTAAGTTAATTAACCTTCTTTAACGTATTGAAGTTGATCTAAAGCCATGGCGGCATAACGGCAGTACATTTAGAAGAAATTTCCCTAATCTTATATTTAGGTATAAAGTCGATTTTATTGTATATACACATTTAGCAATCGATATCGAAATGCTTCAAATCATTAGTTTAACATATTTAAGTTAATTAACCTTCTTTAACTTACTGAAGTTGGCATAAATCCATGACGGCATAACGGCAGTGCATGTTTGAAGAATTCCGTTATCTTATATTTAGGTATAAAGTCGATTTTCTTGTTTTATACACATTTAGAAAGCGATATCGAAATGCTTCAAATCATTAGTTTAACATATTTAAGTTAATTAACCTTCTTTAACGTATTGAAGTTGATATAAAGCCATGGTGGCATAACGGCAGTGCATTTAGAAGAATTCCGGGAATCTTATATTTAGGTATAAAGTCGATTTTCTTGTATATACAAATTTAGCAAGGGGATATCGAAATGCCTTTAAATCATTAGTTTAACATTTTTTAAGTTAATAAAACCCTTTTTTAACGTATTGAAGTTGGCATAAAGCCATAGGGGGCATAACGGCAGTGCCTGTAGAAGAATTCCGTAATCTTATATTTAGGTATAAAGTCGATTTTCTTGTATATACACATTTAGCAAGCGATATCGAAATGCTTCAAATCATTAGTTTAACATATTTAAGTTAATTAACCTTCTTTAACGTACTTTAAGTTGATAAAGCCATGGCGGCATAACGGCAGTGCATTTAGAAGAAATTTCCCTAATCTTATATTTAGGTATAAAGTCGATTTTGTTGTATATACACATTTAGCAATCGATATCGAAATGCTTCAAATCATTAGCTTTTAAAATATTTAAGTTAATAAACCTTCTTTAACGATTGAAGTTGGATATAGCCACGGCGGCATTACGGCAGTGCATGTAGAAGAATTCCGTTATCTTTTATTTTGGTATAAAGTCGATTTTCTTTTATATACACATTTAGATATCGATACCGAAATGCTTCAAATCACTAGTTTAACATATTAAGTTAATAAACATTTTTTAGCTTACTGAAGTCTACATAAAGCCTTAACGGTATAACGGCAGTGCATTTAGAATAATCCCGTTATCTTATATTTAGGTAAAAATTCGATTTTCTTGTATATACACATTTAGCAGGCGATATCGAAATGCTTCAAATCATTAGTTTAACATATTTAAGTTAATTAACCTTCTTTAACGTATTGAAGGTGATATAAGGCCATGGCTGCATAACGACAGTGCATGTAGAAGAATTCCGTATCTTATATTTAAGTATATAGGCGATTTTCTTGTATATACACATTTAGCAAGCGATATCGAAATGCTTCAAATCATTAGTTTAACATATTTAAGTTAATTAACCTTCTTTAACGTATTGAAGTTGATATAAAGCCATAGCGGCATAACGGCAGTGTATTTAGAAGAATTCCGTAATCTTATATTTAGGTATAAAGTCGATTTTCTTGTATATACACATTTAGCAAGCGATATCGAAATGCTTTAAATCATTAGTTTAACATATTTAAGTTAATTAACCCTCTCTATCTTACTGAAGTCTGCATAAAGCCTTAACGGCATAACGGCAGTGCATTTAAAAGAATTCCGTTATCTTATATTTAGGTATAAAGTCGATTTTGTTGTATATACACATTTAGCATGCGATATCGAAATGCTTCAAATCATTAGTTTAACATATTTAAGTTAATTAACCTTCTTTAACGCATTGAAGTTGATATAAAGCCATGGCGGCATAACGGCAGTGCATTTAGGAGAATTCCGTAATCTTATATTTAGGTATAAAGTCGATCTTCTTGTATATACACATTTAGCAAGCGATATCGAAATGCTTCAAATCATTAGTTTAACATATTTAAGTTAATTAACCTTCTTTAACGTATTGAAGTTGATATAAAGCCATAGCGGCATAACGGCAGTGCATTTAGAAGAATTCCGTAATGTTATATTTAGGTATAAAGTCGATTTTGTTGTATATACACATTTAGCAAGCGATATCGAAATGCTTCAAATCATTAGTTTAACATATTTAAGTTAATAAACCTTCTTAAACGAACTGAAGTTGGCAAAAAGCCATGGCGGTATAACGGCAGTGCACGTAGAAGAATTCCGTTATCTTATATTTAGGTATAAAGTCGATTTTCTTTTATATACACATTTAGAAAGCGATATCGAAATGCTTCAAATCATTAGTTTAACATATTTAAGTTAATTAACCTTCTTTAACGTATTGAAGTTGATATAAAGCCATGGTGGCATAACGGCAGTGCATTTAGAAGAATTCGGTAATCTTATATTTAGGTATAAAGTCGATTTTCTTGTATATACACATTTAGCAGGCGATATCGAAATGCCTCAAATCATTAGTTTAACTTATTTAAGTTAATAAAACTTCTTTAACGAACTGAAGTTGGCATAAAGCCATGGCGGCATAACGGCAGTGCCTGTAGAAGAATTCCGTTATCTTATATTTAGGTATAAAGTCGATTTTCTTGTATGTACACATTTAGCAAGCGATATCGAAATGCTTCAAATCATTAGTTTAACATATTTAAGTTAATTAACCTTCTTTAACGTATTGAAGTTGATCTAAAGCCATGGCGGCATAACGGCAGTACATTTAGAAGAAATCCGTAATCTTATATTTAGGTATAAAGTCGATCTTCTTGTATATACACATTTAGCAAGCGATATCGAAATGCTTCAAATCATTAGTTTAACATATTTAAGTTAATTAACCTTCTTTAACGTATTGAAGTTGATATAAAGCCATAGCGGCATAACGGCAGTGCATTTAGAAGAATTCCGTAATGTTATATTTAGGTATTAAGTCGATTTTGTTGTATATACACATTTAGCAAGCGATATCGAAATGCTTCAAATCATTAGTTTAACATATTTAAGTTAATAAACCTTCTTAAACGAACTGAAGTTGGCAAAAAGCCATGGCGGTATAACGGCAGTGCACGTAGAAGAATTCCGTTATCTTATATTTAGGTATAAAGTCGATTTTCTTGTAAATACACATTTAGCAAGCGATATCGAAATGCTTCAAATCATTAGTTTAACATATTTAAGTTAATTAATCTTCTTTAACGTATTGAAGTTGATCTAAAGCCATGGCGGCATAACGGCAGTGCATTTAGAAGAATTCCGTAATCTTATATTTAGGTATAAAGTCGATTTTCTTGTATATACACATTTAGCAAGCGATATCGAAATGCTTCAAATCATTAGTTTAACATATTTAAGTTAATAAACCTTCTTTAACGAACTGAAGTTGGCATAAAGCCATGGCGGTATAACGGCAGTGCATGTAGAAGAATTCCGTTATCTTATATTTAGGTATAAAGTCGATTTTCTTGTATATACACATTTAGCAAGCGATATCGAAATGCTTCAAATCATTAGTTTAACATATTTAAGTTAATTAACCTTCTTTAACGTATTGAAGTTGATATAAAACCATAGCGGCATAACGGCAGTGCATTTAGAAGCATTCCGTAATGTTATATTTAGGTATAAAGTCGATTTTGTTGTATATACACATTTAGCAAGCGATATCGAAATGCTTCAAATCATTAGTTTAACATATTTAAGATAATTAATCTTCTTTAACGTATTGAAGTTGATATAAAGCCATGGCGGCATAACGGCAGTGCATTTAGAAGAATCCCGTTATCTTATATTTAGGTATAAATTCGATTTTCTTGTATATACACATTTAGCAAGCGATATCGAAATGCTTCAAATCATTTTTTTTTTTTTTTTTTTTTTTTTAGGCCGTAAGGAGGGTTTAAAATGCCTTCGCACCATATAGGGATCGTCATCCTACGTGAGTGGTGTACCCACTAAAACACTCCCCCCTTCTATCATGGAATTTTTTTCCCCTACCCCGGGACCGCTTTCGCATTACTTCAGGGCAAGGTTTCCAAGATGGACCCATTACAGGTCAATTTCTACTCTCCCTGCGTCCAGGGATGCCTACGATTTTGTAGCCAGCATCAAGCTATTTGGCTCGGCTTCTATGGGGAGTCCGCGTCCATGTCTCTTTTTTTAGTGCGCAGAACATGTTCCACGTACGAGGCTATTATTTTCCAGTTTTCGCTGCTAGATATCATTTTTTCTAAGAGATTTTCCGCACTTAGTTCTCCGAGTTTGTTTTGTACAGTCCTTCGGGCTTCTTTCCACCGGTGGCACTTGAAAATGGTATGGTTTGCATCGTCTAGTGGTTCGTCTCCATAAATACATGCTGGGCTTTCTGCTTTTCCCATGTTGTATAGGTATTTTCGGAAATACCCGTGGCCGGACAGCATCTGTGTTATATAGTAGTTTACCTCGCCGTGTTTCCTACTGTGCCACTTCTCTATTTCTTTAATCAGTTTGGCGGTCCATCTTCCTTTGCTCTCCCTTGTCCACCGATCTTGCCAGAGATCAAGAGTTTGCTTCCTCGCCTGTTGTCTTGTGGCCATGTGTATTTCTATTCCGTCTTTCTTCCATAGCCATAGTTGTCTTCTCTCCTTTGCGAGAAGGTCTATTGGGATGACGCCGCTTATCACTAGCACTGCGGATTCGGATACAGTGCGGTACGCCGAGGCGACTCTTAGGGCTGCAGTTCTCTGCACTTTAGCAAGCACTTTCCGTCTGTGTTCTGCATTTAATGTGTCGGCCCATATTTCGCTACCGTATAGTAGCACTGACTGTGTTGTGTCCATAAGCAATTTCCTTCTACTTGCAAGTGGGCCTCCGGTGTTTGCCATGAGTCTTGATAGCGCCATGGTTATATTGGCTGACTTTTTTGCAGCATGTTGGATTTGAGCCCAGTACGTCAATTTGTTGTCCATTCTTATTCCTAGATATTTTAGGGTTTTCGTCGTTTTAATAGTTTCTGAATGAACTTGCATGTTTACCTCCAGCGGGATATGTTTCCTAGTGAGCAGGATAAGTTCGGTTTTTTCGGCAGCTAGGCTGAGGCCGTGTGAGTCCAACCATGTCTGTGTTCGTATCATAACTTGTGTCAGTCGACGCCTGGCCATGTCGGTATTACGCGCGGTTATGACGGCGGCGATATCGTCTGCGTAGCCAACGAGGTAGCAATCGTCAGGCATTTCAACGTTTAGAATTCCATCGTAGCTGGCATTCCATAAATCTGGTCCAAGTATTGATCCCTGCGCTGCTCCAGAGGTTATTTCCTTACTTTGTGGGCCGTCACTCGTATCGTACAATAGTTTCCTGTCCTTAAGATAGCTTCGTATCATTTTCATCAAGTAGAAGGGCGTTTTGAAGCGATTTTCCAGTGCGTCTATCATATTTTCCCATTTTGCGCTATTGAAAGCATTTCGTATGTCTATTGTTGCGAGGAGGACTATTGGCCTCGAGAAGTTGTTCTTTCGATGAGCTTCCTCCACGCTGCGCACGACGTCTTCCACGGCTCCGATGGTGGACCTGCCTGGTCTGAAGCCATGTTGTCGCTCTGATAGGCCTCCAGCATCGTTTATGGCGGCTATGATGCGGGGTTTCAACAGTCTTTCTAATAGCTTTCCTGCTGTGTCTAGCATGCATAAAGGTCGGTATGCTGATGGTGTTCCTGGGTCTCCTTTGCCTTTGCTTATTAGGGTCAGATGCTGCCTCTTCCATATTTCTGGGAAAATGCCCTCGCTAAGACATGCGTTATACATGGATAGCAGTAAGTGCGGGCGTTCCATAGCGATTAGCTTTAACACTTCCACTGGTATCCCGTCAGGCCCAGGGGCTTTTTTGGCCTTTAAAGTTTTTGCTGCCGTGTTCATTTCCTCCAAGGTGAAAGGCGGGCATGAGCTCTCTTGTGTATGTTCTGGAGGGTCTCTTCCTAGGTCATGGGTTGGGAACAGAGTGTTTACGATGTGCTCCATAGCTGCGGCGTTTAACTCAGGGATGGACTGTTTTGCTCCGAGTTTTTTCATTACGATTTTGTATCCGAGACCCCACGGATTTTTGTTTATATCGTTACGTAACTCTTCCCATTTATCCTTCTTTGTCTTCGTTATAGCGTCTTTCAGCTCAGTTTTCGCAGCTTTATATTCCTTATGTTCTTCCATTCCGTTTCTTCCTCTTCTTCTAGCTCTTGTATATCGTCGTCGTTTGCGCAGGCAGGTTTGTCTAAGGTTTCGAATTTCGTCCGTCCACCAGTAAACCGCTTTCTTTGGATGTCCGCCTTTTATTTTGGGCATTGCTACTTTGCATGCCTCAGTGATGGTGCTCAGAGTTGCTTGGACGATCAGCCTAGCTGTGCTACTTGCGTGATATTTTGGTGGGTTTTCATCTATGGCCGCGAGAAGCTTTTCTGGGTCTAGCTTGGAAGCGTTCCATTTACGTGTTCCTTTTCTTATCGTCGTTGCTGGATTTTTATCTGGGCCTATGAGGTAGGATATGTATTGGTGGTCGCTACCAGTATATTCTTCCAAAACTTTCCATTTCCCGCAGCTGGTTTGCGAATCCTTCGGACGCCAGCGTGATATCAGGGGTTGTGTCGTTGCATCCTGGTCTTCTGAATGTGGTTTGGGATCCTCTATTTGCGACGATAAGACCTAATCTAGCCGCCATGTCGAGAATTTTCCGGCCCCTCGAGTTTGTAGTCGGTGTGCCCCATTCCAAGGCCTTGGCGTTGAAGTCTCCGGCTATGATTAAGTGACGGTTTCTTTGTCGTGCAGCATCCTCTATAGCATCGATCTTTGCTTGGAAGTCTGCGATAGGGTCGCTCGGTGTCAGGTAGCAACTGATTATCGTAATGCTTTCATTTTCTATCCAGACAAACCCATTTCCTCTCCCGCTGGTTGTTTTTTTGAAACTGCTCCTTTCCGTTAGCCATATTGCCGCTGTTGCTGTGGTGTCTTCTAGCCATGTTCCATCTTGCGCCATTTTGTATTGCTCGCTGATGATTGCTACCTCGGTTCCGAGTTCCAGCATGAGCTGCGGCAGGAGGTGGTCAGCCGTTTTGCTTCTGTGCATATTACACTGCAAGATCTTCATGTTCTTGTTTTTTCCTTATACGCCTCACACGACCGAGACCCTGGGATGTGATCTGTTTGGGTATGCTTCTGTTCTACGCAGAGGCAACAGCTCGGTGAGTTTTTGCAGTCTTTCAGCTTGTGCCCGGGTTTCCCACATCTTATGCATAATCCTTGGCCTTTTCTGTCGGGGCCTTTGCATTCCCATTGTAAATGGCCGAAGTCGAAGCATCTGTAGCATTTTTTAACTTCCTTCATAAGCTTCATCCTGCAGCTGATCCATCCTATTTTTATGTGTCCTTCTTTTAGTAGCCTGTTTGCGCTATCGGCTGTCAACGTCACATATGCGCGTATTTGTTCGCGAGTATTTGGAGCGCTGGTCCTCACTGTGATTTCTTCATCTGCTTGTTCTAGCAGACGTTTTACGGAGGTCGTGATTTCTGCTGCGGTGGATAAGGAGTCGAGATCTCGGATCTCAATTGTGGCTTTCTGCTTTAGCTCGCTTACGGAAGCTATACCACGTAGGTTGCTTGTGAGAGCATTTCGGAGCTCTGGTTTCGGTTTTTCTCCCTTCTTCAGTTCTAAGAGCAGAGCACCTGATTTTGTTTTCCGTATTGCCCGAACTTCCACTTTGTCTTCGTCTGTCATGACGTGTTGCCGTATGTTTTGAAGCACCTCGGCATAGCTGCGGCCTTCTGCCGGTTTGATTAGCACTGCTTCCGGTCGAACTCTTGTTCTGGGTGCCCTATTTTTCTTCTGGAGCTTGTCATCTGTTTGTCCTTGAGTTTGTTCTGCGCTTTGATGTCGTTTTGCCTGCTGTATCTTTTTTCCTCTTACTACGTGCCACACAGTATTTCCGGGTCCTCGCCCCCTTTTCTCTGACTCCTGTTCCATTGGGCTTGGTGCCGTTCGTTTAGGAAGGGCTGTCACTGGCGTTGAAACATCGGTGTGTTCGTTGCATGCCTCTAAAGACCTAGTTGTGGTCGTGCGTCTCGTATCCTTTTCTGCCTTCATCCAGTTTCGGCGCAGGCTACCGATAATATCGAAAAGTTCGTCTAGCTCGGAAGTCCCATTTTTTACATCGGAACTTATATTCTTCTGTCTCAGCATTGCCAACTTCATCTTTTTCAGGGTAGCGCGGCACTTTAAAAGGGCTTCATCCTCTTCTGCTCTCATCTTCTGTATGAATTCTTGCCTTGGAGAGTTGTATCCATTTCGTAGGCCTCGGTCGGTAGCCGGAGTCCTATTACTTGTTTCCATGCTTGCTTCCGACGATTCAGGCATAGAGGAGGCGGTTTCCTCTGTGCAAACCGATTGGAGTGCCCTCTCATTTCCCATCTGTGGCGGCGAACGCAAAATTTTGCTCTGTCTTTTGAAGGCATTCAACTCGTCGTCCATTCGTCCTTTTTGGTTTTGTTCTGGTAGGTTGTTTTCAACCTACCAGAAATGCTTCAAATCATTAGTTTAACATATTTAAGTTAATTAACCTTCTTTAACGTATTGAAGTTGATATAAAACCATAGCGGTATAACGGCAGTGCATTTAGAAGCATTCCGTAATGTTATATTTAGGTATAAAGTCGATTTTGTTGTATATACACATTTAGCAAGCGATATCGAAATGCTTCAAATCATTAGTTTAACATATTTAAGTTAATAAACCTTCTTAAACGAACTGAAGTTGGCAAAAAGCCATGGCGGTATAACGGCAGTGCACGTAGAAGAATTCCGTTATCTTATATTTAGGTATAAAGTCAATTTTCTTGTAAATACACATTTAGCAAGCGATATCGAAATGCTTCAAATCATTAGTTTAACATATTTAAGTTAATTAACCTTCTTTAACGTATTGAAGTTGATCTAAAGCCATGGCGGCATAACGGCAGTACATTTAGAAGAAATCCGTAATCTTATATTTAGGTATAAAGTCGATTTTATTGTATATACACATTTAGCAATCGATATCGAGATGCTTCAACTCATTAGTTTAACATATTTAAGTTAATAAACCATTTTATAACGAACTGAAGTTGGCATAAAGCCATGGCGGCATAACGGCAGTGCATGTAGAAGAATTCCGTAATGTTATATTTAGGTATAAAGTCGATTTTGTTGTATTTACACATTTAGCAATCGATATCGAGATGCTTCAACTCATTAGCTTAACATATTTAAGTTAATAAACCTGATTTTCTTGTATATACAAGCGATATCGAAATGCTTCAAATCATTAGTTTAACATATTTAAGTTAATTAACCTTCTTTAACGTATTGAAGTTGATCTAAAGCCATGGCGGCATAACGGCAGTGCATTTAGAAGAAATCCGTAATCTTATATTTAGGTATAAAGTCGATTTTGTTGTATATACACATCTAGCAATCGATATCGAGATGCTTCACCTCATTAGCTTAACATATTTAAGTTTATAAACCTTCTTTAACGATCTGAAGTTGGCATATAGCCACGGCGGCATTACGGCAGTGCATGTAGAAGAATTCCGTTATCTTTTATTTTGGTATAAAGTCGATTTTCTTTTATATACACATTTATATATCGATACCGAAATGCTTCAAATCACTAGTTTAACATATTAAGTTAATAAACATTTTTTAGCTTACTGAAGTCTACATAAAGCCTTAACGGTGTAACGGCAGTGCATTTAGAATAATCCCGTTATCTTATATTTAGGTAAAAATTCGATTTTCTTGTATATACACATTTAGCAGGCGATATCGAAATGCTTCAAATCATTAGTTTAACATATTTAAGTTAATTAACCTTCTTTAACGTATTGAAGGTGATATAAAGCCATGGCTGCATAACGACAGTGCATGTAGAAGAATTCCGTAATCTTATATTTAAGTATATAGGCGATTTTCTTGTATATACACATTTAGCAAGCGATATCGAAATGCTTCAAATCATTAGTTTAACATATTTAAGTTAATTAACCTTCTTTAACGTATTGAAGTTGATATAAAGCCATAGCGGCATAACGGCAGTGCATTTAGAAGAATTCCGTAATCTTATATTTAGGTATAAAGTCGATCTTCTTGTATATACACATTTAGCAAGCGATATCGAAATGCTTCAAATCATTAGTTTAACATATTTAAGTTAATTAACCTTCTTTAACGTATTGAAGTTGATATAAAGCCATAGCGGCATAACGGCAGTGCATTTAGAAGAATTCCGTAATGTTATATTTAGGTATAAAGTCGATATTGTTGTATTTACACATTTAGCAATCGATATCGAGATGCTTCAACTCATTAGCTTAACATATTTAAGTTAATAAACCAGATTTTCTTGTATATACAAGCGATATCGAAATGCTTCAAATCATTAGTTTAACATATTTAAGTTAATAAACCTTCTATAACGAACTGAAGTTGGCATAAAGCCATGGCGGCATAACGGCAGTGCATGTAGAAGAATTCCGTAATGTTATATTTAGGTATAAAGTCGATATTGTTGTATTTACACATTTAGCAATCGATATCGAGATGCTTCAACTCATTAGCTTAACATATTTAAGTTAATAAACCTGATTTTCTTGTATATACAAGCGATATCGAAATGCTTCAAATCATTAGTTTAACATATTTAAGTTAATTAACCTTCTTTAGCGTATTGAAGTTGATTTAAAGCCATGGCGGCATAACGGCAGTGCATTTAGAAGAAATCCGTAATCTTATATTTAGGTATAAAGTCGATTTTGTTGTATATACTAATTTAGCAATCGATATCGAGATGCTTCAAATCATTAGTTTAACATATTTAAGTTAATTAACCTTCTTTAACGTATTGAAGTTGATATAAAGCCATAGCGGCATAACGGCAGTGCATTTAGAAGAATTCCGTAATGTTATATTTAGGTATAAAGTCGATTTTGTTGTATATACACATTTAGCAAGCGATATCGAAATGCTTCAAATCATTAGTTTAACATATTTAAGTTAAATAACCCTCTCTATCTTACTGAAGTCTGCATAAAGCCTTAACGGCATAACGGCAGTGCATTTAGAAGAATTCCGTTATCTTATATTTAGGTATAAAGTCGATTTTGTTGTATATACACATTTAGCAATCGATAACGAAATGCTTCAAATCATTAGTTTAAAATATTTAAGTTAATTAACCTTCTACGGCAGTGCATTTAGAAGAATTCCGTAATCTTATATTTAGGTATAAAGTCGATTTTGTTGTATATACACATTAGCAATCGATATCGAAATGCTTCAAATAACTGGTTTAGCATATTTAAGTTAATTAACCTTCTTTATCTTAATAAAGTTTACATAAAGCCATAACTGCATAACGGCAGTATATTTATATGAATTCCGTTATCTTATATATAGGTATAAAGTCGATTTTGTTGTATATACGCATTTAGCAATCGATATCGAAATGCTTCAAATCATTAGTTTAACATATTTAAGTTAACTAACCTTCTTTATCTTACTGAAGTTTACATAAAGCCAAAACGGCATAACGGCAGTGCATTTGGAAGAATTCCGTTATCTTATATTTAGGTATAAAGTCGATTTTGTTGTATATACACATTTAGCAAGCCATATCGAAATGCTTCAAATCATTAGTTTAACATATTTAAGTTAAATAACCCTCTCTATCTTACTGAAGTCTGCATAAAGCCTTAACGGCATAACGGCAGTGCATTTAGAAGAATTCCGTTATCTTATATTTAGGTATAAAGTCGATTTTGTTGTATATACACATTTAGCAATCGATAACGAAATGCTTCAAATCATTAGTTTAAAATATTTAAGTTAATTAACCTTCTACGGCAGTGCATTTAGAAGAATTCCGCAATCTTATATTTAGGTATAAAGTCGATTTTGTTGTATATACACATTAGCAATCGATATCGAAATGCTTCAAATAACTGGTTTAGCATATTTAAGTTAATTAACCTTCTTTATCTTAATAAAGTTTACATAAAGCCATAACTGCATAACGGCAGTATATTTATATGAATTCCGTAATCTTATATTTAGGTAAAAAGTCGATTTTCTTGTATATACACATTTAGCTATCGATGTCGAAATGCTTCAAATCATTCGTCTAACATATTTGAGTTAGTTAACCTTCTTTAATGTAATGAAGGTGGTATAAAGCCATGGCGGCATAACGACAGTAGATTTGGAAGAATTCCGTAATCTTATATTTAGGTATAAAATCGATTTTTTTGTATATACGCATCTAGCAATCGATATCGAAATGCTTCAAATAACTGGTTTAACATATTTTCGTTAATAAACCTTCTTTAACGTATTGAAGTTGATATAAAGCCATGGCGGCATAACGACAGTAGATTTGGAAGAATTCCGTAATCTTATATTTAGGTATAAAGTCGATTTTTTTGTATATACACATTTAGCAATCGATATCGAAATGCTTCAAATCATTAGTTTAACATATTTAAGTTAATTAACCTTCTTTATCTTACTGAAGTTTACATAAAGCCAAAACGGTATAACGGCAGTGCATTTGGAAGATTTCCGTAATCTTATATTTAGGTAAAAAGTCGATTTTCTTGTACATACACATTTAGCTATCGATGTCGAAATGCTTCAAATCATTAGTTTAACATATTTAAGTTAATTAACCTTCTTTATCTTACTGAAGTTTACATAAAGCCAAAACGCTATAACGACAGTGCCTTTGAAAGAATTCCGTAATCTTATATTTAGGTGTAAAGTCGATTTTCTTGTATATACACATTTTGCAGTCGATATCGAAATGCTTCAAATAACTGGTTTAGCATATTTAAGTTAATTAACCTTCTTAAACTTACTGAAGTTTACATAAAGCCATAACGGCAGTATATTTATATGAATTCCGTTATCTTATATTTAGGTATAAAGTAGATTTTGTTGTACATACACATTTAGCAATCGATATCGAAATGCTTCAAATCATTAGTTTAACATATTTAAGTTAATTAGCCTTCTTTAACGTAATGACGGTGACATAAAGACATGGCGGCATAACGACAGTACATTTGGAAGAATTCCGTAATCTTATGTTTGGGTATAAATTCGATTTTCTTTTACATACACATTTAGCAAGCGATATCGAAATGCTTCAAATCATTAGTTTAACAAATTTAAGTTAATTAACCTTCTTTAACGTAATTTAAGCTTTATATAAAGCCATGGCGGCATAACGACAGTACATTTAAAAGAATTCCGTAATCTTATATTTAGGTATAAAGTTTGATTTTCTTGTTTCACACACATTTAGCAATCGATAACGAAATGCTTCAAATCATTAGTTTAACTTAAATATAAGTTAATTAACCTTCTTTAACGTATTGAAGTTGATATAAAGCCATGGCGGCATAACGACAGTGCATTTAAAAGAATTCCGTAATCTTATATTTAGGTATAAAGTCGATTTTCTTGTTTTATATGCATTTAAGCAATCGATATCGAAATGCTTCAAATAACTGGTTTAACATATTTAAGTTTAAAAAACCTTCTTTTTTCTTACTGAAGTTAACATAAAGCCCATAACGGCAGTCATTTAAGAATTCCTTATCTTATATTTAGGTATAAAGTAGATTTTGTTGTATTAACACATTTAGCAATCGATATCGAAATGCTTCAAATCATTAGTTTAAAATATTTAAGTTAATTAACCTTCTTTAACGTTTAAAGAAGCTGACATAAAGACCCTAAGGGTATAACGGGCAGTACATTTGGAAGAATTCCGTAATCTTATATTTAGGTATAAAGTTTGATTTTCTTTTACACACACATTTTGCAATCGATAACGAAATGCTTCAAATCATTAGTTTAACAAATATTTAAATTAATAAACCTTCTTTAACGATTGAAGTTGGGTTAAAGTCATGGCGGCATAACGACAGTGCATTTAAAAGAATTCCGTAATCTTATATTTAGGTATAAAGTCGATTTTCTTGTTTTATACACATTAAGCAATCGATAACGAAATGCTTCAAATCATGGTTTAACACATTTAAGTTTAAAAAACCTTCTTTAACGTATGAAGTTGATATAAAGCCATAACGGCATAACGGCAGTGCATTTGGAAGAATTCCGTAATCTTATATTTAGGTATAAAGTCGATTTTCTTGTATTAAAACATTTAGCAATCGATATCGAGATGCTTCAAATCATTAGTTTAAAATATTTAAGTTAATTAACCTTCTTTAACGATCTGAAGTTTTCGTTTAAAACCATAACGGCATAACGGCAGTGCATTTGGAAGAATTCCGTAATCTTATATGTTTGGCATAAAGGGCGATTTTGTTTTATATACACATTAGCAATCGATATCGAAATGTTCAATTATTAGTTTAACATATTTAAGTTAATAAACCTTCTTTAACGATCTGAAGTTGGCTTAAAGTCATGGCGGCATAACGGCAGTGCATTTAGAAGAATTCCGTAATCTTATATTTAGGTATAAAGTCGATTTTCTTGTATATACACATTTAGCAATCGATAACGAAATGCTTCAAATCATTAGTTTAACACATTTAAGTTAATTAACCTTCTTTAACGTATTAAAGTTTATAAAGTCATGGCGGCATAACGGCAGTGCATTTGGAAGAATTCCGTAATCTTATTTTAGGTATAAAGTCGATTTTCTTGTATGTACAATTTAGCAATCGATATCGAGATGGTTCAACTAAGTTTAACATATTTAATTAATAAAACCCTTTTTTAACGATCTGAAGTTGGTTAAAGCCATGGCGGCATAACGGCACTGCATTTGGATGAATTCCGTAGTCTTATATGTAGGCATAAAGTCGATTTTCTTGTATATACACATTTAGCAATCGATAACGAAATGCTTCAAATCATTAGTTTAACATATTTAAGTTAATTAACCTTCTTTAACGATGAAGTTTATAAAGCCATGGCGGCATAACGGCAGTGCATTTAGAAGAATTCCGTAATCTTTTATTTAGGTATAAAGTCGATTTTCTTGTATATACACATTTAGCAATCGATATCGAGATGGTTCAACTCATTAGTTTAACATATTTAAGTTAATTCACCTTCTTTTTCTTAGTGAAGTTTACGTAAAGCCATGGCGGCATAACGGCACTGCATTTGGATGAATTCCGTAGTCTTATTTGTAGGCATAAAGTCGATTTTGTTGTATATACGAATTTAGCAATCGATATCGAAATGCTTCAAATAACTGGTAAAGCATATTTAGATTAATTAACCTTCTTTATCTTACTGAAGTTTACATAGAGCCATAACGGCATAATGGCAGTATATTTGGGTGAATTCCGTAATCTTATATTTAGGTATAAGATCGATTCTCTTGTATATACACATCTAGCAATCGATAACGAAATGCTTCAAATCATTATTTTAACATATTTTAGTTAATTAACCTTCTTTATCTGACTGAAGTTTACATAAAGCCCTAACGGTATAACGCCAGTGCATTTGGAAGAATTTCGTAAACATATATTTAGGTATAACGTCGATTTTGTTGCATATACACATTAGCACTTGATATCGAGATATTTCAAATCATTAGTTTAACATATTTAAGTTAATTAACCTTCTTTTCTTACTGAAGTTTACGTAAAGCCATAACGGTATAACGGCAGTGCATTTGGAAGAATTCCGTAATCTTATATTTAGGTATAAAGTCGATTTTGTTGTATATACACATTTAGCAATCGATATCGAGATGGTTCAACTCATTACTTTAAATCATCTAACCAATGCTTTATGTTCGACCAACCTCGTTCAAATAGTTTACCCGCTTGAGCGTTTTCAAAAGTGAAACAAAAATGTGACTATTGCCAAGCGCCTGGTACGAGTAGAAGAACGATAGAAGGTTTTCCTAAGAGGTCTTTAACTTATCTAACCAATGCTTTATGTTCGACCCACCTCGTTTCAATTGTTTAGCCACTAGAGCGTTAGCAAAGTTGAAACAAAAATGTGACTATTTCCAAGCCCCTGGTAGGAGTAGAAGAAAGACTGAAGACTTTCCTGAGAGCTTTTTAAATTATCTAACCAATGCTTTATGTTCGACCCACCTCGTTTCAATAGTTTAGCCACTAGAACGTTAGCAAAGTTGAAACAAAAATGTCACTATTGCCAAACGCCTGGTAGGAGTAGAAGAAAGATTGAAGACTTTCCTGACAGCTCTTTAAATTATCTAACCAATGCTTTATGTTTGACCCACCTCGTTCCAATAGTTTAGCCCTAGAGCGTTAGCCAATTTGAAACAAAAATGTGACTATTGCCAAGCCCCTGGTAGATGTAGAAGAAAGATTGAAGACTTCCCTGAGAGCTTTTTAAATTATCTAACCAATGCTTTATGTTCGACCCACCTCGTTCAAACAGTTTAGCCTCAGAGCATCAGCAAAGTTGAAACAGAAATGTGACTATTGCCAAGCCTCTTATAGAAGTAGAAGAAAGATTGAAGACTTTCCTGAGAGCTCTTTAAATTATCTAACCAATGCTTTATTATCGACCCACCTCGTTCAAACAGTTTAGCCTCAGAGCGTTAGCAAAGTTGAAAGCAAACTGTGACTATTGCCAAGCCCCTGGTAGGAGTAGAAAAAAGTTTGAAGACTTTCCTGAGAGCTCTTTAAATTATCTAACCAATGCTTTATGTTCGACACACCTCGTTTCAATAGTTTAGCCACTAGAGCGTTAGCAAAGTTGAAACAAAAATGTGACTATTTCCACGCCCCTGGTAGGAGTAGAACAAAGATTGAAGACTTTCCTGAGAGCTTTTTAAATTACCTAACCAATGCTTTATGTTCGACCCACCTCGATTCAATAGTTTAGCCACTAGAGCGTTAGCAAAGTTGAAACAAAAATGTGACTATTGCCAAGCCCCTGGTAGATGTAGAAGAAAAATTAATGACTTTTGATAACGCTCTAGCGGGTAAACTGTTTGAATGAGGTGGGTCCAACATAAAGCATTGGTTAGATAATTTAAAGAGCTCTCAGGAAAGTCTTTAATCTTTCTTCTACATCTACCAGGGGCTTGGCAATAGTCACATTTTTGTTTCAAATTGGCTAGCGCTCTAGCGGCTAAACTATTGGAACAAGGTGGGTCAAACATAAAGCATTGGTTAGATAATTTGAAGCGCTCTTAGGAAAATCTTCAGCCTTTCTTCTACATCTACCAGGGGCGTGGCAATAGTCACATTTTTGTTTCAACTTTGCTAACGCTCTGAGGCTAAACTATTAAAACGAGGTGAGTCACAAATAAAGCATTGGTTAGATAATTTAAAGGGCTCTCAGGAAAGTATTCAATCTTTCTTCTGCTCCTATCAGGGGCTTGGCAATAGTCACAATTTTGTTTCAACTTTGCAAACACTCTAGCGGCTAAACTGTTGGAACGAGGTGAGTCAAACATAAAGCATTGGTTAGATAATTTAAAGAGCTCTCAGGAAAGTCATTAATTTTTCTTCTATATCTACCAGGGGCTTGGCAATAGTCACATTTTTGTTTCAACTGTGCTAACGCTCTGAGGCTAAACTATTGGAACGAGGTGAGTCACAAATAAAGCATTGGTTAGATAATTTAAAGGGCTCTCAGGAAAGTCTTCAATCTTTCTTCTACTCCTATCAGGGGCTTGGTAATAGTCAGAGTATTGTTTCAACTTTGCTAACGCTCTAGCGGCTAAACTATTGAACGAGGTGGGTCAAACATAAAGCATTGGTTAGATAATTTAAAGAGCTCTCAGGAAAGTCTTCAATCTTTCTTCTACTCCTACCAGGGGCTTGGAAATAGTCACATTTTTGTTTCAACTTTGCTAACGCTCTAGTGGCTAAACTGTTGAAACGAGGTCGGTCGAACATAAAGCATTGGTTAGATAATTTAAAGAGCTCTCAGGAAAGTCCCCAATTTTTCTTTTACTCTTACTAGGGGCTTGGCAATAGTCACATTTTTGTTTCAACTTTGCTAACGCTCTGAGGCTAAACTATTAGAAAGAGGTGAGTCACACATAACGCATTGGTTAGATAATTTAAAGCGCTCTTTGGAAAATCTTCACTCTTTCTTCTACTCCTATCAGGGGCGTGGCAATAGTCACATTTTTGTTTCAATTTTGCTAACGCTATGTGCCTAAACTATTGGAACGAGGTGAGTCAAACAAAAAGCATTGGTTAGGTAATTTATAGAGCTCACAGGAAAGTCTTCAATCTTTCTTCTACTCCTACCAGGGGCTTGGCAATAGTCACATTTTTGTTTCAACTTTGCTAACGCTCTAGCGGGTAAACTATTTGTACGAGGTGAGTTAAACAAAAACATTGGTTAGATAATTTAAAGGGCTTTCAGGAAAGTCTTCAATCTTTCTTCTGCTCTAACCAGGCGCTTGGCAATAGTCACATTTTTGTTTCAACTTTGCTAACGCTCTAGTGGCTAAACTATTGAAACGAGGTGGGTCGAACATAAAGCATTGGTTAGATAATTTAAACAAATGATTTGAAGCATTTCGATATCGATTGCTGAATGTGTATATACAAGAAAATCGCCTTTATACATAAATATAAGATTACGGAGTTCTTCTAAATGCACTGTCGTTATGCCGCCAGGGCTTTATATCACCTTCATTACGTTAAAGAAGGTTAACGAACTTAAATATGTTAAACGAATGATTTGAAGCATTTCGATATCGATAGTTAAATGTGTATATACAAGAAATCCGACTTTTTACCTAAATATAAGATTACGGAATTCTTCCAAATGCACTGCCGATATGCCGTTATGGCTTTATGTTAACTTCAGTTCGTTAAAGAAGATTAATTAACTTAAATATGTTAAACTAATGATTTGAAGCAATTCGTTATCGATTGCTAAATGTGAATATTTAAGAAAATCGACTTTATGCCTAAATATAAGATTACGGAATTCTTCTAAATGCACTGTCGTTATGTCGCCATGGCTATAAACCAACTTCCGTTCGTTAAAGAAGGTTAACGAACTTAAATATGCTAAACGAATGATTTGAAGCATTTCGATATCGCTTGCTAAATGTGTATATACAAGAAAATCGACTTTTTACCTAAATATAAGATTACGGAATTCTTCTAAATGCACTCCCGTTATGCCGCCATGGCTTTAAGCCAACCTCCGTTCGTTAAAGAAGGTCTATTAACTTACATATGTTAAACTAATGATTTGAAGCATTTCGATATCGATTGTTAAATGTGTACATACACGAAAATCGACTTTATACATAAATATAAGACTTCGGAATTCTTCCAAATGTACTGTCGTTCTGCCGCCATGGCTTTATATCGACTCCAATACGTTAAAGAAGGTTAATTAACTTAAATATGTTAAACTAATGATTTGAAGCATTTCGATATCGATTGCTAAATGTGTATATACAACAAAATCGACTTTATACCTAAATATAAGATTACGGAATTCTTCTAAATGCACTGTCGTTATGCCGCCATGGCTTTATATCACCTTCAATACGTTAAAGAAGGTTAATTAACTTAAATATGTTAAACTAATTATTTGAAGATTTTCGATATCGATTGCTAAATGCGTAAATACAAGACAATCGACTAAATACCTAAATATAAGATTACGGAATTCTTCTAAATGCTCTGCCGTTATACCGTTATGGCTTTATGTAAACTTCAGTCAGAGAAAGAAGGCTAATTAAATTAAATATGTTAAACTAATGATTTGAAGCATTTCGCTATCGATTGCTAAATGTGTTTATACAAGAAAATCGACTTTATACCTAAATATAAGATTACGGAATTCTTCTAAATGCTCTGCCGTTATGCCGTATTGGCTCTATGCCAACTTCCGTTCGTTAAAGAAGGTTAATTAACTTAAATATGTTAAACTAATGATTTGAAGCATTTCGATATCGATTGCTAAATGTGTATATACAAGAAAATCGACTTTATGCCTAAATATAAGACTATGGAATTATGACTTTATGTCAACTTCAGTTCTCTAAAGGAGGTTTATTAACTTAAATATGTTAAACCAGTTATCTGAAGTTTCGATATCGATTGCGAAATGTGTATATACAAGAAAATCGACTTTATACCTAAATATAAAATTATAACATTACGGAATTCTT
Organism: Bactrocera correcta; assembly: GCA_027475135.1. Lineage (NCBI taxonomy): Eukaryota > Metazoa > Arthropoda > Insecta > Diptera > Tephritidae > Bactrocera > Bactrocera correcta. The sequence goes on from CM050327.1 coordinate 76,702,977, forward strand.
CTAAATGCACTGCCGTTATACCGTTAAGGCTTTATGTAGACTTCAGTATGCTAAAAAATGTTTATTAACTTAATATGTTAAACTTATGATTTGAAGCGTTTCGATATCGATAGCTAAATGTGTATAACCAAAAAAATCGACTTTATACCTAAATATAAGATTACGGAATTCTTCTACATGCACTGTCGTTATGCCGCCATGGCTTTATATCACCTTCATTACGTTAAAGAAGGCTAACTAACTTAAATATGTTAAACTAATGATTTGAAGATTTTCGATATCGATTGCTAAATGCGTAAATACAAGACAATCGACTATATACCTAAATATAAGATTACGGAATTCTTCTACATGCACTGTCGTTATGCCGCCATGGCTTTATGTCACCTTCATTACGTTAAAGAAGGTTAACTAACTTAAATATGTTAAACTAATGATTTGAAGATTTTCGATATCGATTGCTAAATGCGTAAATACAAGAAAATCGACTATATACCTAAATATAAGATTACGGAATTCTTCTACATGCACTGTCGTTATGCCGCCATGGCTTTATATCAACTTCAATACGTTAAAGAAGGTTAATTAACTTAAATATGTTAAAATAATGATTTGAAGCATTTCGATATCGATTGCTAAATGTGTATATACAACAAAATCGACTTTATACCTAAATATAAGATTACGTAATTCTTCTAAATGCTTTGCCGTTATGCTGTTTAGGCGTTTGTAGACTTCAGTAAGATAAAGAGGGTTAGTTAACTTGAATATGTTAAACTAATGATTTGAAGCATTTCGATATCGACTGCTAGATGCGTATATACAACAAAATCGACTTTATACCCAAATATAAGATTACGGTATTCTTCTACATGCACTGTCGTTATGCCGCCATGGCTTTATATCGACTTCAATACGTTAAAGAAGGTTAATTAACTTAAATATGTTAAACTAATGATTTGGAGCATTTCGATATCGATTGCTAAATGTGTATATACAACAAAATCGACTTTATACCTAAATATAAGATTACGGAATTCTTCTAAATGCACTGTCGTTATGCCGCCATGGCTTTATATCACCTTCAATACGTTAAAGAAGGTTAATTAACTTAAATATGTTAAACTAATGATTTGAAGCATTTCGATATCGATTGCTAGATGCGTATATATAAGAAAATCGACTTTATACCTAAATATAAGATTACGGAATTCTTCTAAATGCACTGTCGTTATGCCGCCATGGCTTTATATCACCTTCATTACCTTAAAGAAGGTTAACTAACTTAAATATGTTAAACTAATGATTTGAAGATTTTCGATATCGGTTGCTAAATGTGTATGTACAACAAAATCGACTTTATACCTAAATATAAGATAACGGAATTCATATAAATATACCGCCGTTATGCCGATATGGCTTTATGTAAACTTTAGTAAGATAAAGAAGGTTAATTAACTTAAATATGCTGAACCAGTTATCTGATGCATTTCGATATCAATTGCTTAATGTGTAAATACAAGAAAATCGACTTTATACCTAAATATAAGATTACGGAATTCTTCCAAATGCACTGCCGTTATACTGTTATGGCTTTATGTACACTTCAGTGAGAAAAATAAGGTTAATTAACTTAAGTATGTTAAACTAATTAGTTGAACCATCTCGATATCGATTGCTTATGTGTATATACAACAAAATCGACTTTATACCTAAATATAAGATTACGGAATTCTTCTACATGCACTGCCGTTATGCCGCCATGGCTTTATATCAACTTCAATACGTTAAAGAAGGTTCATTAATTTAAATATGTTAAATTAATGAGTTGAACCATCTCGATATTGATTGCTAATGTGTATACACAACAAAATCGACTTTATACCTAAATATAAGATTACGGAATTCTTCCAAATGAACTGCAATTATACCGTTATGGCTTTATGTTAACTTCAGTTAGTTAAAGAAGGTTAACGATCTTAAATATGTTAAACGAATGATTTGAAGCATTTCGATATCGATAGCTAAAGGCGTATAGAAGAAAATCGACTTTTTACCTAAATATAAGTTTACGGAATTCTTCCAAATGCACTGGTGTTATACCGTTTTGGCTTTATGTAAACTTCGGTAAGATAAAGAAGGTTAATTAACTTAAATATGTTAAACTAATGATTTGAAGCATTTCAATATCGATTGCTAAATGTGTATATACAACAAAATCGACTTTATACATAAATATGCGATAACGGAATTCTTCTAAATGTACTGCCGCTATGCCGCCATGGCTTTATATCACCTTCATTACGTTAAAGAAGGTTAACTAACTTAAATATGTTAAACTAATGATTAGAAGCATTTCGATATCGATTGCTAAATGTGTATATACAACAAAATCGACTTTATACCTAAATATAAGATTACGAAATTCTTCCAAATGTACTGTCGTTATGCCGCCATGGCTTTATATCGACTTCAATACGTTAAAGAAGGTTAACGATCTTAAATATGTTAAACGAATGATTTGAAGCATTTCGATATCGATTGCTAAATGTGTATATACAACAAAATCGACTTTATACCTAAATATAAGATTACGGAATTCTTCTAAATGCACTGTCGTTATGCCGCCATGGCTTTATATCACCTTCAATACGTTAAAGAAGGTTAATTAACTTAAATATGTTAAACTAATTATTTGAAGATTTTCGATATCGATTGCTAAATGCGTTAATACAAGACAATCGACTATATACCTAAATATAAGATTACGGAATTCTTCTAAATGCACTGCCGTTATACCGTTATGGCTTTATGTAAACTTCAGTCAGAGAAAGAAGGCTAATTAACTTAAATATGTTAAACTAATGATTTGAAGCATTTCGTTATCGATTGCTAAGTGTGTTTATACAAGAAAATCGACTTTATGCCTAAATATAAGACTATGGAATTATGGCTTTATGTCAACTTCAGTTCTCTAAAGGAGGTTTATTAACTTAAATATGTTAAACCAGTTATCTGAAGTTTCGATATCGATTGCGAAATGTGTATATACAAGAAAATCGACTTTATACCTAAATATAAAATTATAACATTACGAAATTCTTCTAAATGCACTGCCGTTATACCGTTAAGGCTTTATGTAGACTTCAGTATGCTAAACAATGTTTATTAACTTAATATGTTAAACTTATGATTTGAAGCGTTTCGATATCGATAGCTAAATGTGTATAAACAAAAAAATCGACTTTATACCTAAATATAAGATTACGGAATTCTTCTACATGCACTGTCGTTATGCCGCCATGGCTTTATATCACCTTCATTACGTTAAAGAAGGCTAACTAACTTAAATATGTTAAACTAATGATTTGAAGATTTTCGATATCGATTGCTAAATGCGTAAATACAAGACAATCGACTATATACCTAAATATAAGAGTACGGAATTCTTCTACATGCACTGTCGTTATGCCGCCATGGCTTTATATCACCTTCATTACGTTAAAGAAGGTTAACTAACTTAAATATGTTAAACTAATGATTTGAAGATTTTCGATATCGATTGCTAAATGCGTAAATACAAGAAAATCGACTATATACCTAAATATAAGATTACGGAATTCTTCTACATGCACTGTCGTTATGCCGCCATGGCTTTATATCAACTTCAATACGTTAAAGAAGGTTAATTTTTTTAAATATGTTAAAATAATGATTTGAAGCATTTCGATATCGATTGCTAAATGTGTATATACAACAAAATCGACTTTATACCTAAATATAAGATTACGTAATTCTTCTAAATGCTTTGCCGTTATGCCGTTAAGGCGTTTGTAGACTTCAGTAAGATAAAGAGGGTTAATTAACTTGAATATGTTAAACTAATGATTTGAAGCATTTCGATATCGACTGCTAGATGCGTGTATACAACAAAATCGACTTTATACCCAAATATAAGATTACGGTATTCTTCTACATGCACTGTCGTTATGCCGCCATGGCTTTATATCACCTTCATTACGTTAAAGAAGGTTAACTAACTTAAATATGTTACACTATGGCTTTATATCGACTTCAATACGTTAAAGAAGGTTAATTAACTTAAATATGTTAAACTAATGATTTGAAGCATTTCGATATCGATTGCTAAATGTGTATATACAACAAAATCGACTTTATACCCAAATTTAAGATTACGGAATTCTTCTAAATGCACTGTCGTTATGCCGCCATGGCTTTATATCACCTTCAATACGTTAAAGAAGGTAAATTAACTTAAATATGTTAAACTAATGATTTGAAGCATTTCGATATCGATTGCTAGATGCGTATATACAAGAAAATCGACTTTATACTTAAATATAAGATTACGGAATTCTTCTAAATGCACTGTCGTTATGCCGCCATGGCTTTATATCACCTTCATTACCTTAAAGAAGGCTAACTAACTTAAATATGTTAAACTAATGATTTGAAGATTTTCGATATCGGTTGCTAAATGCGTATGTGCAACAAAATCGACTTTATACCTAAATATACGATAACGGAATTCATATAAATATACCGCCGTTATGCCGTTATGGCTTTATGTAAACTTTAGTAAGATAAAGAAGGTTAATTAACTTAAATATGCTGAACCAGTTATCTGATGCATTTCGATATCAATTGCTTAATGTGTAAATACAAGAAAATCGAATTTATACCTAAATATAAGATTACGGAATTCTTCCAAATGAACTGCCGTTATACTGTTATGGCTTTATGTACACTTCAGTGAGAAAAATAAGGTTAATTAACTTAAGTATGTTAAACTAATGAGTTGAACCATCTCGATATCGATTGATTATGTGTATATACAACAAAATCGACTTTATACCTAAATATAAGATTACGGAATTCTTCTACATGCACTGCCGTTATGCCGTTATGGCTTTATATCAACTTCAATACGTTAAAGAAGGTTCATTAATTTAAATATGTTAAATTAATGAGTTGAACCATCTCGATATTGATTGCTAATGTGTATACACAACAAAATCGACTTTATACCTAAATATAAGATTACGGAATTCTTCCAAATGAACTGCAATTATACCGTTATGGCTTTATGTTAACTTCAGTTAGTTAAAGAAGGTTAACGATCTTAAATATGTTAAACGAATGATTTGAAGCATTTCGATATCGATAGCTAAAGGCGTATAGAAGAAAATCGACTTTTTACCTAAATATAAGTTTACGGAATTCTTCCAGATGCAATGGTGTTATACCGTTTTGGCTTTATGTAAACTTCGGTAAGATAACGAAGGTTAATTAACTTAAATATGTTAAACTAATGATTTGAAGCATTTCAATATCGATTGCTAAATGTGTATATACAACAAAATCGACTTTATACATAAATATGCGATAACGGAATTCTTCTAAATGTACTGCCGTTATGCCGCCATGGCTTTATATCACCTTCATTACGTTAAAGAAGGTTAACTAACTTAAATATGTTAAACTAATGATTAGAAGCATTTCGATATCGATTGCTAAATGTGTATATACAACAAAATCGACTTTATACCTAAATACAAGATTACGAAATTCTTCCAAATGTACTGTCGTTATGCCGCCATGGCTTTATATCGACTTCAATACGTTAAAGAAGGTTAACGATCTTAAATATGTTAAACGAATGATTTGAAGCATTTCGATATCGATTGCTAAATGTGTATATACAACAAAATCGACTTTATACCTAAATATAAGATTACGGAATTCTTCTAAATGCACTGTCGTTATGCCGCCATGGCTTTATATCACCAACGAATGATTTGAAGCATTTCGATATCGATAGGTAAATGTGTATATACAACAAAATCGACTTTATACATAAATATACGATAACGGAATTCTTCTAAATGCACTGCCGTTATGCCGCCATGGCTTTATATCACCTTCATTACGTTAAAGAAGGTTAACTTACTTAAATATGTTAAACTAATGATTAGAAGCATTTCGATATCGATTGCTAAATGTGTATATACAACAAAATCGACTTTATACCTAAATATAAGATTACGAAATTCTTCCAAATGTACTGTCGTTATGCCGCCATGGCTTTGTATCGACTTCAATACGTTAAAGAAGGTTAACGATTTTAAATATGTTAAACGAATGATTTGAAGCATCTCGATATCGATTGCTAAATGTGTATATACAACAAAATCGACTTTATACCTAAATATAAGATTACGGAATTCTTCTAAATGCACTGTCGTTATACCGCCATGGCTTTATATCAACTTCATTACGTTAACGAAGGTTAACTAACTTAAATATGTTAAACTTATTATTTGAAGATTTTCGATATCGATTGCTAAATGCGTAAATACAAGAAAATCGACTATATACCTAAATATAAGATTACGGAATTCTTCTACATGCACTGTCGTTATGCCGCCATGGCTTTATATCACCTTCATTACCTTAAAGAACGTTAATTAACTTAAATATGTTAAACTAATGATTTGAAGCATTTCGATATCGATTGCTAAATGTGTATATACAACAAAATCGACTTTATACCTAAATATAAGATTACGAAATTCTTCCAAATGTACTGTCGTTATGCCGCCATGGCTTTATAACGACTTCAATACGTTAAAGAAGGTTAATTAACTTAAATATGTAAACCTAGAGATTTGAAGCATTTCGATATCGATTGCTAGATGCGTATATACAAGAAAATCGACTTTATACCTAAATATAAGATTACGGAATTCTTCTAAATGCACTGTCGTTATGCCGGCATGGCTTTATATCACCTTCATTACCTTAAAGAAGGTTAACTAACTTATATATGTTAAACTAATGATTTGAAGATTTTCGATATCGGTTGCTAAATGTGTATATACAGGAAAATCGACTATATACCTAAATATAAGATTACGGAACTCTTCTAAATGCACTGTCGTTATGCCGGCATGGCTTTATATCACCTTCATTACCTTAAAGAAGGTTAACTAACTTAAATATGTTAAACTAATGATTTGAAGCATTTCGATATCGGTTGCTAAATGTGTATGTACAATAAAATCGACTTTATGCCTAAATATAAGATAATGGAATTCATATATATATATATACTGCCGTTATGCCGTTATGGCTTTATGTAAACTTTAGTAAGATAAAGAAGGTTAATTAACTTAAATATGCTAAACCAGTTATCTGATGCATTTCGATATCGATTGCTTAATGTGTAAATACAAGAAAATCGACTTTATACCTAAATATAAGATTACGGAATTCTTCCAAATGCACTGCCGTTATACTGTTATGGCTTTACGTACACTTCAGAGAGAAAAATAAGGTTAATTAACTTAAATATGTTAAACTAATGAGTTGAACCATCTCGATGTCGATTGCTTATGTGTATATACAAGAAAATCGACTTTATACCTAAATATAAGATTACGCAATTCTTCTACATGCACTGCCGTTATGCCGCCATGGCTTTATATCAACTTCAATACGTTAAAGAAGGTTAATTAACTTGAATATGTTAAACTAATGGTTTGAAGCATTTCGTTATCGATTGCTAAATGTGTATATACAAGAAAATCGACTTTATACCTAAATGTAAGATTACGGAATTCTTCTAAATGCACTGCCGTTATGCCGCCATGGCTTTAAGCCCAAATTCAGATCGTTAAAGAAGGTTTATTAACTTAAATATGTTAAACTAATGAGTTGAAACATCTCGATATTGATTGCTAATGTGTATATACAACAAAATCGACTTTATACCTAAATATAAGATTACGGAATTCTTCCATATGCACTGCCATTATACCGTTATGGCTTTATGTTAACTTCAGTTTGTTAAAGAAGGTTAACGATCTTAAATATGTTAAACGAATGATTTGAAGCATTTCGATATCGATTGCTTAATGCATATATAAAAGAAAATCGACTTTATACCTAAATATAAGACTACGGAATTCTTCCAAATGTACTGTCGTTATGCCGCCATGGCTTTATATCAACTTCAATACGTTAAAGAAGATTAATTAACTTAAATTTGTTAAACTAATGATTTGAAGCATTTCGATATCGGTTGCTAAATGTGTATGTACAACAAAATCGACTTTATACCTAAATATAAGATAATGGAATTCATATATATATATACTGCCGTTATGCCGTTATGGCTTTATGTAAACTTTAGTAAGATAAAGAAGGTTAATTAACTTAAATATGCTAAACCAGTTATCTGATGCATTTCGATATCGATTGCTTAATGTGTAAATACAAGAAAATCGACTTTATACCTAAATATAAGATTACGGAATTCTTCCAAATGCACTGCCGTTATACTGTTATGGCTTTATGTACACTTCAGAGAGAAAAATAAGGTTAATTAACTTAAATATGTTAAACTAATGAGTTGAACCATCTCGATGTCGATTGCTTATGTGTATATACAAGAAAATCGACTTTATACCTAAATATAAGATTACGGAATTCTTCTACATGCACTGCCGTTATGCCGGCATGGCTTTATATCAACTTCAATACGTTAAAGAAGATTACTTAACTTAAATTTGTTAAACTAATGATTTGAAGCATTTCGATATCGGTAGCTAGATGTGTATGTAAAAAAAAATCGAATTTATACCTAAACATAAGATTACGGAATTCTTCCAAATGTACTGTCGTTATGCCGCCATGGCTTTATATCAACTTCATTACGTTAAAGAAGGCAAATTAACTTAAATATGTTAAACTAATGATTTGAAGCATTTCGTTATCGACTGCTAAATGTGAATATACAACAAAATCGACTTTATACCTAAATATAAGATTTCGGAATTCTGCTGCATGCACTGTCGTTATGCCGCCATGGCTTTATATCACCTTCATTACGTTAAAGAAGGTTAACTAACTTAAATATGCTAAACGAATGATTTGAAGCATTTCGATATCGATTGCAAAATGTGTATGTACAACAAAATCGACTTTATACCTAAATATAAGATAACGGAATTCATATAAATATACTGCCGTTATGCCTTGATGGCTTTATGTAAACTTCAATAAGATAAAGAAGGTTAATTAACTTAAATATGCTAAACGGGTTATTTGAAGCATTTCGATATCGATTGCAAAATGTGTATATACAAGAAAATCGAATTTATGCCAAAATTTAAGACTACGGAATTCTTCCAAATGCAGTGCCGTTATGGCTTTATGTCAACTTCAGTTCGCTAAAGGAGGTTTATTAACTTAAATATGTTAAACCAGTTATCTGAAACATTTCCATATCGATTGCGAAATGTATATATACAAGAAAATCGACTTTATACCTAAATATAAAATTATAACATTACGGAGTTCTTCTAAATGCACTGCCGTTATACCGTTAAGTCTTTATGTAGACTTCAGTGTGCTTAAAAATGTTTATTAACTTAATATGTCAAACTAATGATTTGAAGCATTTCGATATCGATAGCTAAAAGTGTATATACAAGAAAATCGACTTTATGCCTAAATATAAGATTACGGAATTCTTCTAAATGCACTGCCGTTATGCCGCCATGGCTATAAACCAACTTCCGTTCGTTAAAGAAGGTTTATTAACTTAAACATGTTAAACTAATGATTTGAAGCATTTCGATATCGATTGCTGAATGTGTATATACAAAAAAATCGACTTTATACATAAATATAAGATTACGGAATTCTTCTAAATGCACTGTCGTTATGCCGCCATGGCTTTATATCACCTTCATTACGTTAAAGAAGGTTAACAAACTTAAATATGTTAAACGAATGATTTGAAGCATTTCGATATCGATAGCTAAATGTGTATATACAAGAAAATCGACTTTTTACCTGAATATAAGATTACGGAATTCTTCTGCATGCACTGCCGTTAGGCCGTTATGGCTTTATGTTAACTTCAGTTCGTTAAAGAAGGTTAATTAACTTAAATATGTTAAACTAATGAGTTGAAGCATTTCGTTATCGATCGCTAAATGTGAATATTTAAGAAAATCGAATTTATGCCTAAATATAAGATTACGAAATTCTTCTAAATGCACTGTCGTTATGCCGCCATGGCTATAAGCCAACTTCAGATCGTTAAAGAAGGTAAACGAATTTAAATATGCTAAACGAATGATTTGAAGCATTTCGATATCGATAGCTAAATGTGTATATACAAGAAAATCGACTTCTTACATAAATATAAGATTACGGATTTCTTCTAAATGCACTGCCGTTATGCCGCCATGGCTTTAAGCCAACTTCCGTTCGTTAAAGAAGGTTAACGAACTTAAATATGTTAGACGAATGATTTGAAGCATTTCGTTATCGATTGCTAAATGTGTATATACAAGAAAATCGACTTTATACCTAAATATAAGATTACGGAATTCTTCTAAATGCACTGCCGTTATGCCGCCATGGCTTTAAGCCAACTTCAGATCGTTAAAGAAGGTTTATTAACTTAAATATGTTAAACTAATGAGTTGAACCATCTCGATATTGATTGCTAATGTGTATATACAACAAAATCGACTTTATACCTAAATATAAGATTACGGAATTCTTCCATATGCACTGCCATTATACCGTTATGGGTTTATGTTAACTTCAGTTTGTTAAAGAAGGTTTATTAACTTAAATATGTTAAACCAGGTATTTGAAGCATTTCGATATCGATTGCTTAATGCATATATAAAAGAAAATCGACTTTATACCTAAATATAAGACTACGGAATTCTTCCAAATGTACTGTCGTTATGCCGCCATGGCTTTATATCAACTTCAATACGTTAAAGAAGATTAATTAACTTAAATTTGTTAAACTAATGATTTGAAGCACTTCGATATCGGTTGCTAAATGTGTATGTACAACAAAATCGACTTTATACCTAAATATAAGATAATGGAATTCATATATATATATACTGCCGTTATGCCGTTATGGCTTTATGTAAACTTTAGTAAGATAAAGAAGGTTAATTAACTTAAATATGCTAAACCAGTTATCTGATGCATTTCGATATCGATTGCTTAATGTGTAAATACAAGAAAATCGACTTTATACCTAAATATAAGATTACGGAATTCTTCCATATGCACTGCCATTATACCGTTATGGCTTTATGTAAACTTTAGTAAGATAAAGAAGGTTAATTAACTTAAATATGTTAAACTAATGAGTTGAACCATCTCGATGTCGATTGCTTATGTGTATATACAAGAAAATCGACTTTATACCTAAATATAAGATTACGGAATTCTTCTACATGCACTGCCGTTATGCCGCCATGGCTTTATATCAACTTCAATACGTTAAAGAAGATTACTTAACTTAAATTTGTTAAACTAATGATTTGAAGCATTTCGATATCGATAGCTAGGTGTGTATGTAAAAAAAAATCGAATTTATACCTAAACATAAGATTACGGAATTCTTCCAAATGTACTGTCGTTATGCCGCCATGGCTTTATATCAACTTCATTACGTTAAAGAAGGCAAATTAACTTAAATATGTTAAACTAATGATTTGAAGCATTTTGTTATCGACTGCTAAATGTGATTATACAACAAAATCGACTTTATACCTAAATATAAGATTACGGAATTCTGCTGCATGCACTGTCGTTATGCCGCCATGGCTTTATATCACCTTCATTACGTTAAAGAAGGTTAACTAACTTAAATATGCTAAACGAATGATTTGAAGCATTTCGATATCGATTGCAAAATGTGTATGTACAACAAAATCGACTTTATACCTAAATATAAGATAACGGAATTCATATAAATATACTGCCGTTATGCCTTGATGGCTTTATGTAAACTTCAGTAAGATAAAGAAGGTTAATTAACTTAAATATGTTAAACCAGTTATCTGAAGCATTTCCATATCGATTGCGAAATGTATATATACAAGAAAATCGACTTTATACCTAAATATAAAATTATAACATTACGGAGTTCTTCTAAATGCACTGCCGTTATACCGTTAAGTCTTTATGTAGACTTCACTGTGCTTAAAAATGTTTATTAACTTAATATGTCAAACTAATGATTTGAAGCATTTCGATATCGATAGCTAAAAGTGTATATACAAGAAAATCGACTTTATGCCTAAATATAAGATTACGGAATTCTTCTAAATGCACTGCCGTTATGCCGCCATGGCTATAAACCAACTTCCGTTCGTTAAAGAACGTTTATTAACTTAAACATGTTAAACTAATGATTTGAAGCATTTCGATATCGATTGCTGAATGTGTATATACAAGAAAATCGACTTTAGACATAAATATAAGATTACGGAATTCTTCTAAATGCACTGTCGTTATGCCGCCATGGCTTTATATCACCTTCATTACGTTAAAGAAGGGTAACGAACTTAAATATGTTAAACTAATGATTTGAAGCATTTCGATATCGATAGCTAAATGTGTATAGAAGAAAATCGACTTTTTACCTAAATATAAGTTTACGGAATTCTTCCAAATGCCCTGGTGTTATACCGTTTTGGCTTTATGTATACTTCAGTAAGATAAAGAAGGTTAATTAACTTAAATATGTTAAACTAATGATTTGCAGCATTTCGTTATCTATTGCTAAATGTGAATATTTAAGACAATCGACTTTATACATAAATACACGATAACGGAATTCTTCTAAATGCACTGCCGTTATGCGGTTATGGCTTTATGTTAACTTCAGTAAGATAAAGAAGGTTAATTAACTTAAATATGCTAAACGGGTTATTTGAAGCATTACGATATCGATTGTAAAATGTGTATATACAAGAAAATCGAATTTATGCCTAAATTTAAGACTACGGAATTCTTCCAATTGCAGTGCCGTTATGGCTTTATGTCAACTTCAGTTCGCTAAAGGAGGTTTATTAACTTAAATATGTTAAACCAGTTATCTGAAGCATTTCCATATCGATTGCGAAATGTATATATACAAGAAAATCGACTTTATACCTAAATATAAAATTATAACATTACGGAGTTCTTCTAAATGCACTGCCGTTATACCGTTAAGTCTTTATGTAGACTTCACTGTGCTTAAAAATGTTTATTAACTTAATATGTCAAACTAATGATTTGAAGCATTTCGATATCGATAGCTAAAAGTGTATATACAAGAAAATCGACTTTATGCCTAAATATAAGATTACGGAATTCTTCTAAATGCACTGCCGTTATGCCGCCATGGCTATAAACCAACTTCCGTTCGTTAAAGAAGGTTTATTAACTTAAACATGTTAAACTAATGATTTGAAGCATTTCGATATCGATTGCTGAATGTGTATATACAAGAAAATCGACTTTAGACATAAATATAAGATTACGGAATTCTTCTAAATGCACTGTCGTTATGCCGCCATGGCTTTATATCACCTTCATTACGTTAAAGAAGGTTAACAAACTTAAATATGTTAAACGAATGATTTGAAGCATTTCGATATCGATAGCTAAATGTGTATATACAAGAAAATCGACTTTTTACCTAAATATAAGATTACGGAATTCTTCTGCATGCACTGCCGTTAGGCCGTTATGGCTTTATGTTAACTTCAGTTCGTTAAAGAAGGTTAATTAACTTAAATATGTTAAACTAATGATTTGAAGCATTTCGTTATCGATCGCTAAATGTGAATATTTAAGAAAATCGAATTTATGCCTAAATATAAGATTACGAAATTCTTCTAAATGCACTGTCGTTATGCCGCCATGGCTATAAGCGAACTTCAGATCGTTAAAGAAGGTTAACGAACTTAAATATGCTAAACGAATGATTTGAAGCATTTCGACATCGATAGCTAAATGTGTATATACAAGAAAATCGACTTTTTACATAAATATAAGATTACGGATTTCTTCTAAATGCACTGCCGTTATGCCGCCATGGCTTTAAGCCAACTTCCGTTCGTTAAAGAAGGTTAACGAACTTAAATATGTTAGACGAATGATTTGAGGCATTTCGATATCGATAGCTAAATGTGTATATACAAGAAAATCGACTTTTTACCTAAATATAAGATTACGGAATTCTTCTAAATGCACTGTCGTTATGCCGCCATGGCTTTATATCACCTTCATTACGTTAAAGAAGGTTAACGAACTTAAATATGTTAAACTAATGATTTGAAGCATTTCGATATCGATAGCTAAATGTGTATAGAAGAAAATCGACTTTTTACCTAAATATAAGTTTACGGAATTCTTCCAAATGCCCTGGTGTTATACCGTTTTGGCTTTATGTATACTTCAGTAAGATAAAGAAGGTTAATTAACTTAAATATGTTAAACTAATGATTTGCAGCATTTCGTTATCTATTGCTAAATGTGAATATTTAAGACAATCGACTTTATACATAAATACACGATAACGGAATTCTTCTAAATGCACTGCCGTTATGCCGTTATGGCTTTATGTTAACTTCAGTAAGATAAAGAAGGTTAATTAACTTAAATATGCTAAACGGGTTATTTGAAGCATTACGATATCGATTGTAAAATGTGTATATACAAGAAAATCGAATTTATGCCTAAATTTAAGACTACGGAATTCTTCCAATTGCAGTGCCGTTATGGCTTTATGTCAACTTCAGTTCGCTAAAGGAGGTTTATTAACTTAAATATGTTAAACCAGTTATCTGAAGCATTTCCATATCGATTGCGAAATGTGTATATACAAGAAAATCGACTTTATACCTAAATATAAAATTATAACATTACGGAGTTCTTCTAAATGCACTGCCGTTATACCGTTAAGTCTTTATGTAGACTTCACTGTGCTTAAAATTGTTTATTAACTTAATATGTCAAACTAATGATTTGAAGCATTTCGATATCGATAGCTAAAAGTGTATATACAAGAAAATCGACTTTATGCCTAAATATAAGATTACGGAATTCTTCTAAATGCACTGCCGTTATGCCGCCATGGCTATAAACCAACTTCCGTTCGTTAAAGAAGGTTTATTAACTTAAACATGTTAAACTAATGATTTGAAGCATTTCGATATCGATTGCTGAATGTGTATATACAAGAAAATCGACTTTAGACATAAATATAAGATTACGGAATTCTTCTAAATGCACTGTCGTTATGCCGCCATGGCTTTATATCACCTTCATTACGTTAAAGAAGGTTAACAAACTTAAATATGTTAAACGAATGATTTGAAGCATTTCGATATCGATAGCTAAATGTGTATAGAAGAAAATCGACTTTTTACCTAAATATAAGATTACGGAATTCTTCTGCATGCACTGCCGTTAGGCCGTTATGGCTTTGTGTTAACTTCAGTTCGTTAAAGAAGGTTAATTAACTTAAATATGTTAAACTAATGATTTGAAGCATTTCGTTATCGATCGCTAAATGTGAATATTTAAGAAAATCGAATTTATGCCTAAATATAAGATTACGAAATTCTTCTAAATGCACTGTCGTTATGCCGCCATGGCTATAAGCGAACTTCAGATCGTTAAAGAAGGTTAACGAACTTAAATATGCTAAACGAATGATTTGAAGCATTTCGATATCGATAGCTAAATGTGTATATACAAGAAAATCGACTTTTTACATAAATATAAGATTACGGATTTCTTCTAAATGCACTGCCGTTATGCCGCCATGGCTTTAAGCCAACTTCCGTTCGTTAAAGAAGGTTAACGAACTTAAATATGTTAGACGAATGATTTGAAGCATTTCGATATCGATAGCTAAATGTGTATATACAAGAAAATCGACTTTTTACCTAAATATAAGATTACGGAATTCTTCTAAATGCACTGTCGTTATGCCGCCATGGCTTTATATCACCTTCATTACGTTAAAGAAGGTTAACGAACTTAAATATGTTAAACTAATGATTTGAAGCATTTCGATATCGATAGCTAAATGTGTATAGAAGAAAATCGACTTTTTACCTAAATATAAGTTTACGGAATTCTTCCAAATGCCCTGGTGTTATACCGTTTTGGCTTTATGTATACTTCAGTAAGATAAAGAAGGTTAATTAACTTAAATATGTTAAACTAATGATTTGCAGCATTTCGTTATCTATTGCTAAATGTGAATATTTAAGACAATCGACTTTATACATAAATACACGATAACGGAATTCTTCTAAATGCACTGCCGTTATGCCGTTATGGCTTTATGTTAACTTCAGTAAGATAAAGAAGGTTAATTAACTTAAATATGCTAAACGGGTTATTTGAAGCATTACGATATCGATTGTAAAATGTGTATATACAAGAAAATCGAATTTATGCCTAAATTTAAGACTACGGAATTCTTCCAATTGCAGTGCCGTTATGGCTTTATGTCAACTTCAGTTCGGTAAAGGAGGTTTATTAACTTAAATATGTTAAACCAGTTATCTGAAGCATTTCCATATCGATTGCGAAATGTATATATACAAGAAAATCGACGTTATACCTAAATATAAAATTATAACATTACGGAATTCTTCTAAATGCACTGCCGTTATACCGTTAAGGCCTTATGTAGACTTCAGTATGCTTAAAAATGTTTATTAACTTAATATGTCAAACTAATGATTTGAAGCATTTCGATATCGATAGCTAAAAGTGTATATACAAGAAAATCGACCTTATGCCTAAATATAAGATTACGGAATTCTTCTAAATGCACTGCCGTTATGCCGCCATGGCTTTATATCACCTTCATTACGTTAAAGAAGGTTAACGAACTTAGATATGTTAAACTAATGATTTGAAGCATTTCGATATCGATAGCTAATGTGTAAATACAAGAAAGTCGACTTTATACCTAAATATAAGATAACGGAATTCTTCTAAATGCACTGCCGTTATGCCGTTATGGCTTTATGTTAACTTCAGTAAGATAAAGAAGGTTAATTAACTTAAATATTTTTTTTTTTTTTTTTTTTTTTTTTTTTTTTTTTTTTTTTTTTTTTTTTTTTTTTTTTTTTTTTTTTTTTTTTTTTTTTTTTTTTTTTTTTTTTTGGGGGGGGGGGGGGGGGGGGGGGGGGGGGGGGGGGGGGGGGGGGCAAACTAATGATTTGAAGCATTTCGATATCGATAGCTAAAAGTGTATATACAAGAAAATCGACTTTATCCTAAATATAAGATTACGGAATTCTTCTAAATGCACTGCCGTTATGCCGCCATGGCTTTATATCACCTTCATTACGTTAAAGAAGGTTAACGAACTTAAATATGTTAAACTAATGATTTGAAGCATTTCGATATCGATAGCTAAATGTGTATAGAAGAAAATCGACTTTTTACCTAAATATAAGTTTACGGAATTCTTCCAAATGCACTGGTGTTATACCGTTTTGGCTTTATGTATACTTCAGTAAGATAAAGAAGGTTAATTAACTTAAATATGTTAAACTAATGATTTGCAGCATTTCGTTATCTATTGCTAAATGTGAATATTTAAGGACAATCGACTTTATACATAAATACACGATAACGGAATTCTTCTAAATGCACTGCCGTTATGCCGTTATGGCTTTATGTTAACTTCAGTAAGATAAAGAAGGTTAATTAACTTAAATATGCTAAACGGGTTATTTGAAGCATTATCGATATCGATTGTTAAAATGTGTATATACAAGAAAATCGAATTTATGCCTAAATTTAAGACTACGGAATTCTTCCAAATGCAGTGCCGTTATGGCTTTATGTCAACTTCAGTTCGTAAAGGAGGTTTATTAACTTAAATATGTTAAACCAGTTATCTGAAGCATTTCCATATCGATTGCGAAATGTATATATACAAGAAAATCGACTTTATACCTAAATATAAAATTATAACATTACGGAATTCTTCTAAATGCACTGCCGTTATACCGTTAAGGCTTTATGTAGACTTCAGTATGCTTAAAAATGTTTATTAACTTAATATGTCAAACTAATGATTTGAAGCATTTCGATATCGATAGCTAAAAGTGTATATACAAGAAAATCGACTTTATGCCTAAATATAAGATTACGGAATTCTTCTAAATGCACTGCCGTTATGCCGCCATGGCTTTATAGTACCTTCATTACGTTAAAGAAGGTTAATAACCTTAAATATGTTAAACTAATTATTTGAAGATTTTCGATATCGATTGCTTAATGTGTAAATACAAGAAAATCGACTATATACCTAAATATAAGATTACGGAATTCTTCTATATGCACTGTCGTTATGCCGCCATGGCTTTATTACACCTTCATTACGCTATAGAAGGTTTATTATTTTAAATATGTTAAACTAATGGTTTGAAGCATTTCGATATCGATTGCTAAATGTGTAAATGCAAGAAAATCGACTTTATACCTAAATATAAAATTATAACATTACGGAATTCTTCTAATTGCACTGCCGTTATGCCGCCTCGGCTTTATATCAACTTCAATACGTTAAAGAAGGTTAATTAACTTAAATATGTTAAACTAATGATTTGAAGCATTTCGATATCGCTTGCTAAATGTGTATATACAAGAAAATCGAATTTATACCTAAATATTAGATAACGGGATTCATCTAAATGCACTGCCGTTATGCCGCCATGGCTTTATATCAACTTCAATACGTTAAAGAAGGTTAATTAACTTAAATATGTTAAACTAATGATTTGAAGCATTTCGATATCGCTTGCTAAATGTGTATATACAACAAAATCGACATTATACCTAAATATAAGTTTACGGAATTCTTCCAAATGCACTGGCGTTATACCGTTATGGCTTTATATAAACTTCAGTCAGAGAAAGAAGGTTAATTAACTTAAATATGTTAAACTAATGATTTGAAGCATTTCGTTATCGCTTGCTAAATGTGTATATACAAGAAAATCGACTTTATACCTAAATATAAGATTACGGAATTCTTCTAAATGCACTGCCGTTATGCCGCCATGGCTTTATATCAACTTCAATACGTTAAAGAAGGTTAATTAACTTAAATATTATAAACCAATGATTTGAAGCATTTCGATATCGCCTGCTAAATGTGTATATACAAGAAAATCGACTTTATACCTAAATATAAGATAACGGAATTCTTCCACATGCACTGCCGTTATGCCGCCATGGCTTTATGCCAACTTCAGTTCGTTAAAGAAGGTTTATTAACTTAAATATTTTAAACTAATGAGTTGAAGCATTTCGATATCGCTTGCTAAATGTGTATATACAACAAAATCGACTTTATACCTAAATATAAGATAACGGAATTCTTTTAAATGCACTGCCGTTATGCCGTTAAGGCTTTATGTAGAATTCAGTAAGATAGAGAGGGTTAATTAACTTAAATATGTTAAACTAATGATTTGAAGCATTTCGATATCGCTTGCTAACTGTGTAAATACAAGAAAATCGACTTTATACCTAAATAGAAGATTACGGAATTCTTCCAAATGCACTGCCGTTATGCCGCCATGGCTTTATATCAACTTCAATACGTTAAAGGAGGTTAATTAACTTAAATATGTTAAACTAATGATTTGAAACAATTCGATATCGCTTGCTAAATGAGCATATACAAGAAAATCGAATTTATACCTAAATATAAGATAACGGAATTCTTCTGAATGCACTGCAGCTATACCCTTAAGGCTTTATGTAGACTTCAGTGCGTTAAAGAACGTTTATTAACTTAGATATGTTAAACTAATGACTTGAGCATTTCGATATCGATTGCTAAATGTCTATGTACAAGAAAAACGATTTTATACCTAAATAAAAGATAACGGAATTCACCCAAACATACTGCCGTTATGCCGCCATGGCTTTATGTTAACTTCAGTGCGTTAAAGAAGCTTTACTAACTTTAATATATTAAACTAATGATTTGAAGCATTACGGAATTCCTCTAAATGCACTGCAGTAATACCGTTAAGGCTTTTTGAAGACTTCAGTGCGTTAAAGAAGGTTTATTAACTTAAATATGTTAAACTAATGATTTGAAGCACGTCGATATCGATTGCTAAATGCGTATATACAAGAAAATCGACTTTATACCTAAATATAAGATAACGTAATTCTTCTAAATGCACTTCCGTTATGCTGTTATGGCTTTATACAGATTTCAGTACGTTTAAAAAAGGTTAACTTACTCAAATATGTTAAACTAATGATTTGAGCATTTCGATATCGATTCCCAATGTGTATGTACAAGAAAATCGATTTTATACCTAAATAAAAGCTTACTTAATTCACCCAAATATACTGCCGTTATGCCGTTATGGCTTTATGTAAACTTCAGTAAGATAAAGAAGGTTAATTAACTTAAATATGCTAAACCAGTTATATGAAGCATTTCGATATCGATTGCTAAATGCGTATATACAACAAAATCGAATTTATGCCTAAATATAAGATTACGGAATTCTTCTAAATGCACTGTCGTTAGGCCGCCATGGCTTTATCATTATTCATTACGTTAGAGAAGGTTAATTAACTTAAATATGTTAAACTAATGATTTGAAGATTTTCGATATCGATTGCTAAATGTGTATATACAACAAAATCGACTTTATACCTAAATATAAGATAATGGAATTCTTCTGAATGATCTGCAGTTATACCCTTAAAGCTTTATGTAGACTTCAGTGCGTTAAAGAACGTTTTCTAACTAAGATATGTTAAACTAATGATTTGAAGCATTTCGATATCGATTGCTAAATGTGTAAATACAAGAAAATCGACTCTATACCTAAATATAAGATAACGGAATTCTTCTGAATGCACTGCAGTTAACCCTTAAGGCTTTATGAACTTCAGTGTAAGAGGGTTTTTAACTTAAATAGTTAAACTAATGATTTGAAGATTTCGTTTTCGTTTCTAAATGTGTATATAAAAAAAATCGTTTTTTACTAAATATAAGATTACGGAATTCTTCCAATGCACTGCCGTTATGCCGCCATGGCCTTATATCAACTTCAATATTAAAGAAGGTTAATTAACTTAAATATGTTAAACTAATGATTTGAAGCAATTCGATATCGCTTGCTAAATGTGTATATACAAGAAAATCAAATTTATACCTAAATATAAGATAACGGAATTCTTCTGAATGCACTGCAGTTACACCGTTAAGGCTTTATGTAGACTTCAGTGCGTTAAAGAACGTTTATTAACTTAGATATGTTAAACTAATGATTTGAAGTATTTCGATATCGCCTGCTAAATGTGTATATACAAGAAAATCGACATTATACCTAAATATAAGATAACGGAATTCTTCCACATGCACTGCCGTTATGCCGTTAAGGCTTTATGTGGATTTCAGTAAGATAGAGAGGGTTAGTTAACTTAAATATGTTAAACTAATGATTTGAAGCATTTCGATATCGATTGCTAAATGGGTATATACAAGAAAATCGACTTTATACCAAAATATAAGACTACGGACTTCTTCCAAATGCACTGCCGTAATACCGCCGTGGCTATATGCCAAATTCAGATCTTTAAAGAAGATTTATTAACTTAAATATGTTAAGCTAATGAGTCGAAGCATCTCGATATCGATTGCTAAATGTGTATATACAACAAAATCGACTTTATACCTAAATATAAGATTACGGAATTCTTCCCAATGCACTGCGGTTATACCGTTATAGCTTTATGTATACTTCAGTAAGATAAAGAAGGTTAATTAACTTAAATATGTTAAACTAATGGTTTGAAGCATTTCGATATCGATTGCTAAATGTGTATATGCAAGAAAATCGACTTTATACATTAATATAAGATAACGGAATTCTTCTAAATGCACTGGAAGGTTTATTAACTTAAATATTTTAAACCAGTTATTTGAAGCATTTCGATATCGATTGCTTAATGCATATATACAAGAAAATCGACTTTATAACTAAATATAAGACTACGGAATTCTTCCAATTGTACTGTCGTTATGCCGCCATGGCTTTATATCAACTTCAATACGTAAAGAAGGTTAATTAACTTAAATTTGGTAAACTAATGATTTGGAGCATTTCGATATCGCTTGCTAAATGTGTATATAAAAGAAAATCGAATTTATATCTAAACATAAGATTACGGAATACTTCCAAATGAACTGTCGTTATACCGCCATGGCTTTATATCACCTTCATTACGTTAAAGAAGGCCAATTAACTTAAATATGTTAAACTAATGATTTGAAGCATCTCGATATCGATTGCTAAATGTGTATATACAAGAAAATCGACTTTATACCTAAATATAAGCTAACCGAATTCTTCTACATGCACTGCCGTTATGCCGCCATGGCTTTATGTACACTTCAGTTCGTTAACGAAGGTTTATTAACTTAAATATGTTAAACTAATGAGTTGAAGCATCTGGATATCGATTGCGAAATATATATTTACAAGAAAATCGACTTCATACCTAAATATAAGATTACGGAATTCATCCAAATGCACTGCCGTTATACCGTTATGGCTTTATGTAAACTTCAATAAGATAAAGAAGGTTAATTAACTTAAATATGCTAAACGGGTTATTTGAAGCATTTCGTTATCGATTGCTAAATGTGTATATACAAGAAAATCGACTTTATCCCTAAATATAAGATAACGGAATTCTTCTACATGCACTGCCGTTATGCCGTCATGGCTTTATGCCAACTTCCGTTCGTTAAAGAAGGTTTATTAACTTAAATATGTTAAACTAATGATTTGAAGCATTTCGATATCGATCGCTAAATGTATATACACAAAAAAATCGACTTTATACCTAAATATAAGATAACGGAATTCTTCTAAATGCACTGCCGCTATGGCTTTATGTTAACTTCAGTTCGTTAAAGAAGGTTTATTAACTTAAATATGTTAAACCAGTTATCTGAAGCATTTCGATATCGATTGCTTAATCCGTATATACAACAAAATCGTCATGGCTTTATGCCAACTTCCGTTCGTTAAAGAAGGTTTATTAACTTAAATATGTTAAACTAATGATTTGAAGCATTTCGATATCGATTGCTAAATGTATATACACAAAAAAATCGACTTTATACCTAAATATAAAATAACGGAATTCTTCTAAATGCACTGCCGCTATGGCTTTATGTTAACTTCAGTTCGTTAAAGAAGGTTTATTAACTTAAATATGTTAAACCAGTTATCTGAAGCATTTCGATATCGATTGCTTAATGCGTATATACAACAAAATCGACTTTATACCTAAATATAAGATTACGGAATTCTTCTAAATGCACTGCCGTTATGCCGCCATTGCTTTATGCCAACTTCAGTTCGTTAAAGAAGGTTTATGAATTTAGATATTTTAAACTAATGATTTGAAGCATTTCGATATCGATTGCTATATGTATATATACAAGAAAATCGACTTTATACCTAAATATAAGATTACGGAATTCTTCTACATACACTGCCGTTATGCCGCCATGGCTTTATGTTAACTTCAGTTCGTTAAAGAAGGTTTATTAACTTAAATATGTTAAACCAGTTATCTGAAGCATCTCGATATCGATTGCTAATGTGTAAATACAAGAAAGTCGACTTTATACCTAAATATAAGATTACGAAATTCATCGAAATACACTCCCGTTATGCCGTTATGGCTTTATATCACCTTCATTACGTTAAAGAAGCTTTATTAACTTAAATATATTAAACTAATGATTTGAAGCATTTCGATATCGATTGCTAAATGAGTATATACAAAAAAGTTGACTTTATATCTAACTACAAGATTACGGAATTCATCGAAATACACTCCCGTTATGCCGTTATGGCTTTATATAAATTTCAGTACGCTAAAGAAGGTTAATTTTTTTTAAATATGCTAAACTACTGATTTGAAGCATTTCGATATCGATTTCTAAATTTGTATGTACAAGAAAATTGATTTTATACCTAAGTAAAAGATTACGGAATTCACCCAAATATACTGCCGTTATGCCGTTATGGCTTTTTGTAAACTTCGGTAAGATAAAGAAGGTTAATTAACCTAAATATGCTAAACCAGTTATCTGAAGCATCTCGATATCGATTGCTAATGTGTAAATACAAGAAAATCGACTATATACCTAAATATAAGATTACGGAATTCTTCTATATGCACTGTCGTTATGCCGCCATGGCTTTATTACACCTTCATTACGCTAAAGAAGGTTTATTATGTTAAATATGTTAAACTAATGGTTTGAAGCATTTCGATATCGATTGCTAAATGTGTAAATGCAAGAAAATCGACTTTATACCTAAATATGAAATTATAACATTACGGAATTCTTCTAATTGCACTGCCGTTATGCCGCCTCGGCTTTATATCAACTTCAATACGTTAAAGAAGGTTAATTAACTTAAATATGTTAAACTAATGATTTGAAGCATTTCGATATCGCTTGCTAAATGTGTATATACAAGAAAATCGAATTTATACCTAAATATTAGATAACGGGATTCTTCTAAATGCATTGCCGTTATACCGTTAAGGCTTTATGTAGACTTCAGTGAGCTAAAAAATGTTTATTAAATTAATATGTTAAACTAATGATTTGAAGCATTTCGATATCGATTGCTTAATATGTAAATACAAGAAAATCGACTTTATACCTAAATATAAGATAACGGAATTCTTCCACATGCACTGCCGTTATGCCGCCATGGCTTTATGCCAACTTCAGTTCGTTATAGAAGGTTTGATAACTTAAATATGTTAAACTAATGGTTTGAAGCATTTCGATATCGATTGCTTAATATGTAAATACAAGAAAATCGACTTTATACCTAAATATAAGATAACGGAATTCTTCCACATGCACTGCCGTTATGCCGCCATGGCTTTATGCCAACTTCAGTTCGTTATAGAAGGTTTGATAACTTAAATATGTTAAACTAATGATTTGAAGCATTTCGATATCGATTGCTAAATGGGTATATACAAGAAAATCGACTTTATACCTAAATATACCGTAATACCGCCATGGCTATATGCCAACTTCAGATCGTTAAAGAAGATTTATTAACTTAAATATGTTAAACTAATGAGTTGAAGCATCTCGATATCTACTGCTAAATGTGTATATACAACAAAATCGACTTTATACCTAAATATAAGATTACGGAATTCTTCCAAATGCACTGCCGTTATGCCGCCATGGCTTTATATCAACTTCAATATATTAAAGAAGGTTAATTAACTTAAATATGTTAAACTAATGACTTGAAGCATTTCGATATCGCTTGCTAAATGTGTATATACAAAAAAATCGACTTTATACCTAAATATAAGATTACGGAATTCTTCTAAATGCACTGCCGTTATGCCGCCATGGCTTTATATCAACTTCAATACGTTAAAGAAGGTTAATTACCTTAAATATGATAAACTAATGATTTGAAGCATTTCGATATCGCCTGCTAAATGTGTATATACAAGAAAATCGACTTCATACCTAAATATAAGATAACGGAATTCTTCCACATGCACTGCCGTTATGCCGCCATGGCTTTATGCCAACTTCAGTTCGTTATAGAAGGTTTGATAACTTAAATATGTTAAACTAATGGTTTGAAGCATTTCGATATCGATTGCTAAATGTGCAAATACAAGAAAATCGACTTTATACCTAAATATAAAATAACGGAATTCTTTTAAGTGCACTGCCGTTATGCCGTTAAGGCTTTATGTAGAATTCAGTAAGATAGAGAGGGTTAATTAACTTAAATATGTTAAACTAATGATTTAAAGCATTTCGATATCGATTGCTTAATATGTAAATACAAGAAAATCGACTTTATACCTAAATAGAAGATTACGGAATTCTTCCAAATGCACTGCCGTAATACTACGTAAGATTTATTAACTTAAATATGTTAAGCTAATGAGTCGAAGCATCTCGATATCGATTGCTAAATGTGTATATACAACAAAATCGACTTTATACCTAAATATAAGATTACGGAATTCTTCCCAATGCACTGCCGTTTTGCCGTTAAGGCTTTTGTAGTCTTCAGTAAAATAAAGATGTTTAATTAACTTAAATGTTGTAAACTAATGATTTGAAGCATTTATGGCTTTATGTAAACTTCAGTAAGATAAAGAAGGTTAATTAATTTAAATATGTTAAACTAATGATTTGAAACAATTCGATATCGCTTGCTAAATGAGTATATACAAGAAAATCGAATTTATACCTAAATATAAGATAACGGAATTCTTCTGAATGCACTGCAGCTATACCCTTAAGGCTTTATGTAGACTTCAGTGCGTTAAAGAATATTTATTAACTTAGATATGTTAAACTAATGATTTGAAGCATTTCGATATCGATTGCTTAATGGGTATATACAAGAAAATCGACTTTATACCTTAAAATAGGACTACGGACTTCTTCTAAATGCACTGCCGTTATGCCGCCATGGCTTTATATCAACTTCAATACGTTAAAGGAGGTTAATTAACTTAAATATGTTAAACTAATGATTTGAAGCATTTCGATATCGCATGCTAAATGTGTACATACAAGAAAATCAAATTTATACCTAAATATAAGATAACGGAATTCTTCTAAATGCACTGCCGTTATGCCATTAAGGCTTTATGTAGACTTCAGTAAGACAGAGAGGGTTAATTAACTTGAATATGTTAAACTAATGATATGAAGCATTTCGATACCGATTGCTAAATGAGTATATACAAGAAAATCGACTTTATACCTAAATATAAGTTTACGGAATTCTTCTAAATTCACTGCAGTTATACTGTTAAGGCTTTATGAAGACTTCAGTGCGTTAAAGAAGGTTTATTAACTTAAATATGTTAAATTAATGACTTAAAGCATTTCGATATCGATTGCTTAATATGTAAATACAAGAAAATCGACTTTATACCTAAATATAAGATAACGTAATTCTTCTAAATGCACTGCCGTTATGCTGTTATGGCTTTATATAAATTTCAAAACGTTAAAGAAGGTTAATTTACTCAAATATGTTAAACTAATGACTTGAGCATTTCGATATCGATTGCTAAATGTCTATGTACAAGAAAATCGATTTTATACCTAAATAAAAGATAACGGAATTCACCCAAACATACTGCCGTTATGCCGCTATGGCTTTATGTAAACTTCAGTAAGATAGAGGGGGTTAATTAACCTAAATATGCTAAACCAGTTATATGAAGCATTTCGATATCGATTGCTAAATGCCTATATACAACAAAATCGAACTTGTACCTAAATATAAGATTACGGAATTTTTCTAAATGCACTGTCGTTATGCCGCCATGGCTTTATATCACCTTCATTACGTTAATGAAGGTTAATTAACTTAAATATGTTAAACTAATGATTTGAAGATTTTCGATATCGATTGCTAAACGTGTATATACAAGAAAATCGACTTTGTACCTAAATATAAGATTGCGGAATACTTCTACATGCACTGCCGTTATGCCGCCATGGCTTTATGTTAACTTCAGTGCGTTAAAGAAGCTTTATTAACTTTAATATATTAAACTGATTTGAAGCATTTCGATATCGATTGCTTAATGAGTATTTACACGAAAATCGACTTTATACCTAAATATAAGATTACGGAATTCTTTTACATGCACTGCCGTTATGCCGCCATGGCTTTATGTTAACTTCAGTGCGTTAAAGAAGCTTTATTAACTTTAATATATTAAACTAATGATTTGAAGCATTACGGAATTCTTCTAAATGCACTGCAGTAATACCGTTAAGGCTTTGTGAAGACTTCAGTGCGTTAAAGAAGGTTTATTAACTTAAATATGTTAAACTAATGATTTGAAGCACGCCGATATCGATTGCTAAATGCGTATATACAAGAAAATCGACTTTATACCTAAATATAAGATAACGTAATTCTTCTAAATGCACTTCCGTTATGCTGTT
Source organism: Bactrocera correcta (assembly GCA_027475135.1). Taxonomy (NCBI): domain Eukaryota; kingdom Metazoa; phylum Arthropoda; class Insecta; order Diptera; family Tephritidae; genus Bactrocera; species Bactrocera correcta. The sequence goes on from CM050327.1 coordinate 76,730,902, forward strand.
ATGGCTTTATACAGATTTCAGTACGTTAAAGAAGGTTAATTTACTCAAATATGTTAAACTAATGATTTGAGCATTTCGATATCGATTCCTAAAGTGTATGTACAAGAAAATCGATTTTATACCTAAATAAAAGCTTACTTAATTCACCCAAATATACTGCCGTTATGCCGTTATGGCTTTATGTAAACTTCAGTAAGATAAAGAAGATTAATTAACTTAAATATGCTAAACCAGTTATTTGAAGCATTTCGATATCGATTGCTAAATGCGTATATACAACAAAATCGAATTTATGCCTAAATATAAGATTACGGAATTCTTCTAAATGCACTGTCGTTAGGCCGCCATGGCTTATATCATTATTCATTACGTTAGAGAAGGTTAATTAACTTAAATATGTTAAACTAATGATTTGAAGAATTTCGATATCGATTGCTAAATGCGTATATACAACAAATTCGGCTTTATACCTAAATATAAGATTACGGAATTCTTCGAAATACACTGCCGTTATGCCCTTAAAGCTTTATATAAATTTCAGTACGTTAAAGAAGGTTAATTTACTTAAATATGCTAAACGATTGATTTGAAGCATTTCGATATTGATTACTAAATGTGTATGTACAAGAAAATCGATTTTATACCTAAATAAAAGATTACGGAATTCACCCAAACATACTGCCGTTATGCCGTTATGGCTTTATGTAAACTTCAGTAAGATAGAGGGGGTTAATTAACCTAAATATGCTAAACCAGTTATATTAAGCATTTCGATATCGATTGCTAAATGCCTATATACAACAAAATCGAACTTACACCTAAATATAAGATTACGGAATTTTTCTAAATGAACTGTCGTTATGCCGCCATGGCTTTATATCACCTTCATTACGTTAATGAAGGTTAATTAACTTAAATATGTTAAACTAATGATTTGAAGCATTTCGTTATCGATTGCTAAATGTGTATATAAAAGAAAATAGTTTTATACATAAATATAAGATTACGGAATTCTTCTCAATGCAGTGCCGTTATGCCGCCATGGCTTTATATCAACTTCAATACGTTAAAGAAGGTTAATTAACTTAAAAATGTTAAACTAATGATTTGAAGCAATTCGATATCGCTTGCTAAATGTGTATATACAAGAAAATCAAATTTATACCTAAATATAAGATAACGGAATTCTTCTGAATGCACTGCAGTTACACCGTTAAGGCTTTATGTAGACTTCAGTGCGTTAAAGAACGTTTATTAACTTAGATATGTTAAACTAATGATTTGAAGTATTTCGATATCGCCTGCTAAATGTGTATATACAAGAAAATCGACTTTATACCTAAATATAAGATAACGGAATTCTTCCACATGCACTGCCGTTATGCCGTTAAGGCTTTATGTGGATTTCAGTAAGATAAGAAGGTTAATTAACTTAAATATGTTAAACTAATGATTTGAAGCATTTCGATATCGATTGCTAAATGTGTATATACAAGAAAATCGACTTTATACCTAAATATAAGATACGGAATTCTTCCAAATGCACTGCCGTAATACCGCCTGGCTTTATGCCAAATTCAGATCTTTAAAGAAGTTTATTAACTTAAATATGTTAAACTAATGATTTGAAGCAATTCGATATCGCTTGCTAAATGTGTATGTACAACAAAATCGACTTTATACCTAAATATAAGATAACGGAATTCTTCTAAATGCACTGCAGTATACCCTTAAGGCTTTATGTAGACTTCAGTGCGTTAAAGAACGTTTATTAACTTAGATATGTTAAACTAATGATTTGAAGCATTTCGATATCGATTGCTAAATGTGTATATACAAGAAAATCGACTTTATACCTAAATATAAGATTTACGGAATTCTTCTAATGCACTGCCGTTATGCCGTTAAGGCTTTTGTAGACTTCAGTAAGATAAAGAGTTTAATTAACTTAAATATGTTAAACTAATGATTTGAAGCATTTCGATATCGATTGCTAAATGTTATACAAGAAAATCGACTTTATACCTAAATATAAGTTACGGAATTCTTCTAAATGCACTGCCGTTATGCCGCATGGCTTTTTGTTAACTTCAGTGCGTTAAAGAAGTTTATTAACTTAAATATTTAAACTAATGATTTGAAGCATTTCGATATCGATTGCTAAATGGTATATACAAGAAAATCGACTTTATACCTAAATATAAGTTTACGGAATTCTTCTAAATGCACTGCAGTTATACTGTTAAGGCTTTATGTAAGACTTCAGTGCGTTAAAGAAGGTTTATTAACTTAAATATGTTAAACTAATGATTTGAAGCATTTCGATATCGATTGCTAAATGTGTATATACAAGAAAATCGACTTTATACCTAAATATAAGATTAACGGAATTCTTCTAAATGCACTGCCGTTATGCTGTTATGGCTTTATTAAACTTCAATACTTTAAAGAAGGTTAATTTACTAAATATGTTAAACTAATGATTGAAGCATTTCGATATCGATTGCTAAATGTGTATGTACAAGAAAATCGACTTTATACCTAAATAAAAGCTTACGGAATTCCCAAAATACTCCGTTATGCCGTTATGGCTTTATGTAAACTTCAGTAAGATAGAGAAGGTTAATTAACCTAAATATGCTAAACCAGTTATTTGAAGCATTTTGATATCGAATGCAAAATGTGTATATACAAGAAAATCGACTTTATACCTAAATATAAAATTACGGAATTCTTCCGCATGTACTGTCGTTATGCTGCCATGGCTTTATATCACCTTCATTACGATAATGAAGGTTAATTAACTTAAATATGTTAAACTAATGAGTTGAAGCATCTCGATATCGATTGCCAAATGCGTATATGCAACAAAATCGACTTTATACCTAAATAGAAGTTTACGGAATTCTTCTACATGCACTGCCGTTATGTCGTCATGGCTATATGCAAACTTCAGATAGTTAAAGAAGATTAATTATTTTAAAAATGTTAAACTAATGATTTGAAGCATTTCGATATCGATTGCTAAAAGTGTATATACAAGAAAATCGACTTTATACCTAAATATAAGATTACGGAATTCTTCTACATGCACTGCCGTTATGCCGCCATGGCTTTATGTTAACTTCAGTTTGTTAAAGAAGGTTTATTAACTCAAATATGTTAAACTAATGAGTTGAAGCATCTCGATATCGTTTGCCAAATGCGTATATGCAAGCAAATCGACTTTATACCTAAATAGAAGTTTACGGAATTCTTCTGAATGCACTGCAGTTATACCCTTAAGGCTTTATGTAGAATTCAGTAAGATAGAGAGGGTTAATTAACTTAAATATGTTAAACTAATGATTTGAAGCATTTCGATATCGATAGCTGAATGTGTATATACAAGAAAATCGACTTTATACCTAAATAGAAAATTACGGAATTCTTCTAAATGCACTGCCGTAATCCCGCCGTGGCTATATGCCAAATTCAGATCGTTAAAGAAGATTTATTAACTTAAATATGTTAAACTAATGATTTGAAGCATCTCGATATTGATTACTAAATGTGTATGTACAAGAAAATCGACTTTATACCTAAATACAAGATTACGGAATTCTTTTACATGCACTGCCGTTATGCCGCTATGGCTTTATGTAAACTTCAGTAAGATAGAGGGGGTTAATTAACCTAAATATGCTAAACCAGTTATATGAAGCATTTCGATATCGATTGCTAAATGCCTATATACAACAAAATCGAACTTGTACCTAAATATAAGATTACGGAATTTTTCTAAATGCACTGTCGTTATGCCGCCATGGCTTTATATCACCTTCATTACGTTAATGAAGGTTAATTAACTTAAATATGTTAAACTAATGAGTTGAAGCATCTCGATATCGATTGCCAAATGCGTATATGCAACAAAATCGACTTTATACCTAAATATAAGATAACGGAATTCTTCTGAACGCACTGCAGTTATACCCTTAAGGCTTTATGTAGACTTCAGTGCGTTAAAGAACGTTTATTAACTTAGATATGTTAAACTAATGATTTGAAGCATTTCGATATCGATTGCTAAATGTGTATATACAAGAAAATCTCCTTTATACCTAAATAAAAGATTACGGAATTCTTCTACATGCACTGCCGTTATGCCGTCATGGCTATATGCAAACTTCAGATCGTTAAAGAAGGTTTTATTAACTTAAATATGTTAAACTAATGATTTGAAGCATCTCGATATTGATTACTAAATGTGTATGTACAAGAAAATCGATTTTATACCTAAATAAAAGATTACGGAATTCACCCAAACATACTGCCGTTATGCCGTTATGGCTTTATGTAAACTTCAGTAAGATAGAGGGGGTTAATTAACCTAAATATGCTAAACCAGTTATACGAAGCATTTCGATATCGATTGCTAAATGCCTATATGCAATAAAATCGAACTTATACCTAAATATAAGATTACGGAATTTTTCTAAATGCACTGTCGTTATGCCGCCATGGCTTTATATCACCTTCATTACGTTAATGAAGGTTAATTAACTTAAATATGTTAAACTAATGATTTGAAGATTTTCGATATCGATTGCTAAATGTGTAAATACAAAAAAATCGAATATATACCTAAATATAAGATTACGGAATTCTTCTACATGCACTGCCGTTATGCCGCCATGGCTTTATATAACCTTCATTACGGTAAAGAAGGTTAATTAACTTAAATATGTTAAACTAATGATTTGAAGCATTTCGATATCGATTGCTAAATGTGTATGTACAACAAAATCGACTTTATACCTAAATATAAGATTGCGGAATTCTGCCACATATACTGCCGTTAAACTTCAGTAAGATAAGGAAGGGTAATTAACTTAAATATGCTAAACCAGTTATTTGAAGCATTTTGATATCGATTGCAAAATGTGTATATACAAGAAAATCGACTTTATACCTAAATATAAGATTACGGAATTCTTCCACATGTACTGTCGTTATGCCGCCATGGCTTTATATCACCTTCAATACGTTAAGGAAGGTTAATTATTTTAAATATGTTAAACTAATGGTTTGAAGAATTTCGATATCGATTGCTAAATGTGTAAATACAAGAAAATCGGCTTTATACCTAAATATAAAGTTATAACATTACGGAATTCTTCTAAATGCACTGCCGTTATACCGTTAAGGCTTTATGTAGACTTCAGTAAGCTAAAAAATGTTTATTAACTTAATATGTTAAACTAATGATTTGAAGCATTTCGATATCGATAGCTAAATGTGTACATACAAGAAAATCGACTTTATATTTAAATATAAGATTACGGAATTCTTCTACATGCACTGCCGTAATGCCGTCATGGCTATATGCAAACTTCAGATCGTTAAGGAAGGTTTATTAACTTAAATATGTTAAACTAATGAAGTGAGCCATCTCGATATCGATTGCTAAATGTGCATATACAACAAAATCGACTTTATTCCTAGATATAAGATTACGGAATTCTTCCATATGCCCTGCTGTTATACCGTTATGGCTTTATGTAAACTTCAGTAAGAAAAAGAATAATAATTAACTTAAATATGTTAAACTAATGATTTGAAGCATATCGATATCGATTGCTAAATGTGTATATACAAGAAAATCGAATTTATACCTAAATATAAGATAACGGAATTCTTCTGAATGCACTGCAGTTATACCCTTAAGGCTTTATGTAGACTTCAGTGCGTTAAAGAACGTTTATTAACTTAGATATGTTAAACTAATGATTTGAAGCATTTCGATATCGATTGCTAAATGTGTATATACAAGAAAATCGACTTTATACCTAAATATAAGATAACGTAATTCTTCTAAATGCTTTGCCGTTATGCCGTTAAGGCGTTTGTAGACTTCAGTAAGATAAAGAGGGTTAATTAACTTGAATATGTTAAACTAAGGATTTGAAGCATTTCGATATCGACTGCTAGATGCGTATATACAACAAAATCGACTTTATACCCAAATAGATTACGGAATTCTTCCCAATGCACTGCCGTTATACCGTTATGGCTTTATGTAAACTTCAGTAAGATAAAGAAGGTTAATTAACTTAAATATGTTAAACTAATGATTTGAAGCATTTCGTTATCGATTGCTAAATGTGTATATAAAAGAAAATCGTTTTTATACATAAATATAAGATTACGGAATTCTTCTCAATGCGCTGCCGTTATACCGCCATGGCTTTATATCAACTTCAATACGTTAAAGATGGTTAATTACTTAAATATGTTAAACTAATGATTTAAAGCAATTCGATATCGCTTGCTAAATGTGTATATACAAGAAAATCGAATTTATATCTAAATATAAGATAACGGATTTCTTCTGAATGCACTGCAGTTATACCCTTAAGGCTTTATGTAGACTTCAGTGCATTAAAGAACGTTTATTAACTTAGATATGTTAAACTAATGAGTTGAGGCATCTCGATATCGATTGCCTAATGTGTATATGCAACAAAATCGACTTTATACCTAAATATAAGATAACGGAATTCTTCTACATGCACTGCCGTTATGCCGCCATAGATTTATGCCAACTTCAGTTTGTTAAAGAAGGTTTATTAACTCAAATATGTTAAACTAATGAGTTGAAGCATCTCGATATCGCTTGCTAAATGTGTATATACAACACAGTCGACTTTATACCTAAATATAAGAATACGGAATTCTTCTAAATGCACTGCAGTTATACCGCTAAGGCCTTATGAAGACGTCAGTGCGTTAAAGAAGGTTTATTAACTTAAGTATGTTAAACTAATGATTTGAAGCATTTCGATATCGATTGCTAAATGTGTATATACAAGAAAATCGATTTTACACATAAATATAAGATTACGGAATTTTTCTAAATGCATTGTCGTTATGCCGCCATGGCTTTATATCACCTTCATTACGTTAATGAAGGTTAATTAACTTAAATATGTTAAACTAATGATTTGAAGATTTTCGATATCGATTGCTAAATGTGTATATACAGGAAAATCGACTTCATACCTATATATAAGATTACGGAGTTCTTCTACATGCACTGCCGTTATGCCGCCATGGCTTTATGTTAACTTCAGTGCGTTAAAGAAGCTTTATTAACTTTAATATATTAAACTAATGATTTGAAGCATTACGGAATTCTTCTAAATGCAATGCAGTTATACGGTTAAGGCTTTATGAAGACTTCAGTGCGTTAAAGAAGGTTTACTAACTTAAATATGTTAAACTAATGATTTGAAGCATTTCGATATCGATTGCTAAATGTGTATATACAAGAAAATCGACTTTATACCTAAATATAAGATAACGGAATTCTTCTACATGCACTGCCGTTATGCTGTTATGGCTTTATGTAAACTTCGGTAAGATAGAGGGGGTTAATTAACCTAAATATGCTAAACCAGTTATATGAAGCATTTCGATATCGATTGCTAAATGTGTATGTACAAGAAAATCGACTTTATACCTAAATATAAAATTATAACATTATGGAATTCTTCTAAATGCACTGCCGTTATACCGTTAAGGCTTTATGTAGACTTCAGTAAGCTAAAAAATGTTTCTAAACTTAATATGTTAAACTAATGATTTGAAGCATTTCGATATCGATAGCTAAATGTGTATATACAAGAAAATCGACTTTATACCTAAATATAAGATTACGGAATTCTTCTACATGCACTGCCGTTATGCCGTCATGGCTATATGCAAACTTCAGATCGTTAAAGAAGGTTTATTAACTTAAATATGTTAAACTAATGAAGTGAGCCATCTCGATATCGATTGCGAAATGTGTATATACAACAAAATCGACTTTATTCCTAGATATAAGATTACGGAATTCTTCCATATGCACTGCTGTTATACCGTTATGGCTTTATGTAAACTTCAGTAAGAAAAAGAATAATAATTTACTTAAATATGTTAAACTAATGATTTGAAGCATATCGATATCGATTGCTAAATGTGTATATACAAGAAAATCGAATTTATACCTAAATATAAGATAACGGAATTCTTCTGAATGCACTGCAGTTATACCCTTAAGGCTTTATGTAGACTTCAGTGCGTTAAAGAACGTTTATTAACTTAGATATATTAAACTTATGATTTGAAGCATTTCGATATCGATTGCTAAATGTGTATATACAAGCAAATCGACTTTATACCTAAATATAAGATAACGGAATTCTTTTAAATGCACTGCCGTTATGCCGTTAAGGCTTTATGTAGATTTCAGTAAGATAGAGAGGGTTAATTAACTTAAATATGTTAAACTAATGATTTAAAGCATTTTGATATCGATTGCTTAATATGTAAATACAAGAAAATCGACTTTATACCTAAATAGAAGATTACGGAATTCTTCCAAATGCACTGCCGTAATACCGCCGTGGCTATATGCCAAATTCAGAGCGTTACAGAAGGTTTATTAACTTAAATATGTTAAGCTAATGAGTCGAAGCATCTCGATATCGATTGCTAAATGTGTATATACAACAAAATCGACTTTATACCTAAATATAAGATTACGGAATTCTTCCAATGCACTGCCGTTATACCGTTATGGCTTTATGTAAACTTCAGTAAGATAAAGAAGGTTAATTAACTTAAATATGTTAAACTAATGATTTGAAGCATTTCGTTATCGATTGCTAAATGTGTATATAAAAGAAAATCGTTTTTATACATAAACATAAGATTACGGAATTCTTCTCAATGCACTACCGTTATGCCGCCATGGCTTTATATCAACTTCAATACGTTAAAGAAGGTTAATTAACTTAAATATGTTAAACTAATGACTTGAAGCAATTCGATATCGCTTGCTAATGTGTATATACAAGAAAATCGAATTTATAGCTAAATATAAGATAACGGAATTCTTCTGAATGCACTGCAGTTATACCCTTAAATCTTTATGTAGACTTCAGTGCGTTAAAGAACGTTTATTAACTTAGATATGTTAAACTAATGATTTGAAGCATTTCGATATCGATTGCTAAATGTGTATATACAAGAAAATCGACTTTATACCTAAATATAAGATAACGGAATTCTTCTACATGCACTGCCGTTTATTAACTCAAATATGTTAAACTAATGAGTTGAGGCATCTCGATATCGATTGCTAAATGTGTATATGCAACAAAATCGACTTTATACCTAAATATAAGATAACGGAATTCTTCTACATGCACTGCCGTTATGCCGCCATGGATTTATGCCAACTTCAGTTTGTTAAAGAAGGTTTATTAACTCAAATATGTTAAACTAATGAGTTGAAGCATCTCGATATCGCTTGCTAAATGTGTATATACAACAAAATCGACTTTATACCTAATATAAGAATACGGAATTCTTCTAAATGCACTGCAGTTATACCGCTAAGGCCTTATGAAGACGTCAGTGCGTTAAAGAAGGTTTATTAACTTAAGTATGTTAAACTAATGATTTGAAGCATTTCGATATCGATTGCTAAATGTGTATATACAAGAAAATCGACTTTATACCTAAATATAAGATTACGGAATTTTTCTAAATGCATTGTCGTTATGCCGCCATGGCTTTATATCACCTTCATTACGTTAATGAAGGTTAATTAACTTAAATATGTTAAACTAATGATTTGAAGATTTTCGATATCGATTGATAAATGTGTATATACAAGAAAATCGAATTTATACTTAAATATAAGATAACGGAATTCTTCTGAATGCACTGCAGTTATACCCTTAAGGCTTTATGTAGACTTCAGTGCGTTAAAGAACGTTTATTAACTTAGATATGTTAAACTAATGATTTGAAGCATTTCGATATCGATTGCTAAATGTGTATATACAAGAAAATCGACTTTATACCTAAATATAAGATAACGGAATTCTTCTACATGCACTGCCGTTTATTTACTCAAATATGTTAAACTAATGAGTTGAGGCATCTCGATATCGATTGCTAAATGTGTATATGCAACAAAATCGACTTTATACCTAAATATAAGACTACGAACTTCTTCTAAATGCACTGCCGTTATGCCGCCATGGCTTTATATCAACTTCAATACGTTAAAGGAGGTTAATTAACTTAAATATGTAAAACTAATGATTTGAAGCATTTCGATATCGCTTGCTAAATGTATACATACAAGAAAATCAAATTTATACCTAAATATAAGATAACGGAATTCTTCTAAATGCACTGCCGTAATAGCGCCGTGGCTATATGCCAAATTCAGATCGTTAAAGAAGATTTATTAACTTAAATATGTTAAGCTAATGAGTCGAAGCATCTCGATATCGATTGCTAAATGTGTATATACAATAAAATCGACTTTATACCAAAATATAAGATTACGGAATTCTTCCCAATGCACTGCCGTTATACCGTTATTGCTTTATGTAAACTTCAGTGCGTTAATGAAGGTTTATTAACTTAGATATTTTAAACTAATGATTTGAAGCATTTCGATATCGATTGCTAAATGGGTATATACAAGAAAATCGACTTTATACCTAAATATAAGAATACGGACTTCTTCTAAATGCACTGCCGTTATGCCGCCATGGCTTTATATCAACTTCAATACGTTAAAGGAGGTTAATTAACTTAAATATGTCAATTTAATGATTTGAAGCATTTCGATATCGCTTGCTAAATGTGTACATACAAGAAAATCAAATTTATACCTAAATATAAGATAACGGAATTCTTCTAAATGCACTGCCGTTATGCCGCCATGGCTTTATATCAACTTCAATACGTTAAAGAAGGTTAATTAACTTAAATATGTTAAACTAATGATTTGAAGCAAGCGATATCGAAGCTTGCTAAATGTGTATATACAAGAAAATCGAATTTATACCTAAATATAAGATAACGGAATTCTTCTGAATGCACTGCAGTTATACCCTTAAGGCTTTATGTAGACTTCAGTGCGTTAAAGAACGTTTATTAACTTAGATATGTTAAACTAATGATTTGAAACATTTCGATATCGATTGCTAAATGTGTATATACAAGAAAATCGACTTTTATACCTAAATATAAGATAACGGAATTCTTCTACATGCACTGCCGTTATGCCGCCATGGATTTAAGCCAACTTCAGTTTGTTAAAGAAGGTTTATTAACTCAAATATGTTAAACTAATGAGCTGAAGCATCTCGATATCGCTTGCTAAATGTGTATATACAACAAAATCGACTTTATAACTAAATATAAGATAACGGAATTCTTTTAAATGCACTGCCGTTATGCCGTTAAGGCTTTATGTAAACTTCAGTAAGATAAAGAAGGTTAATTAACTTAAATATGTTAAACTAATGATTTGAAGCATTTCGTTATTGATTGCTTAATATGTATATAAAAGAAAATCGTTTTTATACATAAATACAAGATTACGGAATTCTTCTCAATGCACTGCCGTTATGCCGCCATGGCTTTATATCAACTTCAATACGTTAGAGAAGGTTAATTAACTTAAATATATTAAACTAATGATTTGAAGTATTTCGATATCGATAGCTAAATGTGTATATACAAGAAAATCGACTTTATACCTAAATAGAAGATTACGGAATTCTTCCAAATGCACTGCCGTAATACCGCCGTGGCTATATGCCAAATTCAGATCGTTAAAGAAGATTTATTAACTTAAATATGTTAAACTAATGATTTGAAGCAATTCGATATCGCTTGCTAAATGTGTATATACAAGAAAATCGAATTTATACCTAAATATAAGATAACGGAATTCTTCTGAACGCACTGCAGTTATACCCTTAAGGCTTTATGTAGACTTCAGTGCGTTAAAGAACGTTTATTAACTTAGATATGTAAAACTAATGATTTGAAGCATTTCGATATCGATTGCTAAATGTGTATATACAAGAAAATCGACGTTAGACCTAAATATAAGATAACGGAATTCTTCTGCATGCACTGCGTTATGCCACCATGACTTTATGCCAACTTCAGTTCGTTAAAGAAGGTTTATTAACTCAAATATGTTAAACTAATGAGTCGAGGCATCTCGATATCGGTGGCTAAATATGTATATACAACAAAATCGACTTTATACCTAAATATAAGATTACGGAATCCTTCCCAATGCACTGCCGTTATACCGTTATGGCTTTATGTAAACTTCAGTAAGATAAAGAAGGTTAATTAACTTAAATATGTTAAACTAATGATTTGAAGCATTTCGTTATCGATTGCTTAATATATATATAAAAGAAAATCGTTTTTATACATAAATATAAGATTACGGAATTCTTCTCAATGCACTGCCGTTATGCCGCCATGGCTTTATATCAACTTCAATACGTTAGAGAAGGTTAATTAACTTAAATATATTAAACTAATGATTTGAAGCAATTCGATATCGCTTGCTAAATGTGTATATACAAGAAAATCGAATTTATACCTAAATATAAGATAACGGATTTCTTCTGAATGCACTGCAGTAATCCCCTAAGGCTTTATGTAGATTTCAGTGCACTAAAGAACGTTTATTAACTTAGATATGTTAAACTAATGATTTGAAGCATTTCGATATCGATTGCTAAATGTGTATATACAAGAAAATCGACTTTATACCTAAATATAAGATAACGGAATTCTTCTACATGCACTGCCGTTATGCCGCCATGGATTTATGACAACTTCAGTTTGTTAAAGAAGGTTTATTAACTCAAATATGTTAAACTAATGAGTTGAAGCATCTCGATATCGCTTGCTAAATGTGTATATACAACAAAATCGACTTTATACCTAAATATAAGAATGCGGAATTCTTCTAAATGCACTGCAGTTATACCGCTAAGGCCTTATGAAGACGTCAGTGCGTTAAAGAAGGTTTATTAACTTAAGTATGTTAAACTAATGATTTGAAGCATTTCGATATCGATTGCTAAATGTGTATATACAAGAAAATCGACTTTATACCTAAATATAAGATTACGGAATTTTTCTAAATGCACTGTCGTTATGCCGCCATGGCTTTATATCACCTTCATTACGTTAATGAAGGTTAATTAACTTAAATATGTTAAACTAATGATTTGAAGATTTTCGATATCGATTGCTAAATGTGTATATACAAGAAAATCGACTTTATACCTATATATAAGATTACGGAAATCTTCTACATGCACTACCGTTATGCCGCCATGGCTTTATGTTAACTTCAGTGCGTTAAAGAAGCTTTATTAACTTTAATATATTAAACTAATGATTTGAAGCATTTCGATATCGATTGCTAAATGAGTATATACACGAAAATCTCCTTTATACCTAAATATAAGATTACGGAATTCTTCTACATGCACTGCCGTTATGCCGCCATGGCTTTATGTTAACTTCAGTGCTTTAAAGAAGCTTTATTAACTTTAATATATTAAACTAATGATTTGAAGCATTACGGAATTCTTCTAAATGCACTGCAGTTATACGGTTAAGGCTTTATGAAGACTTCAGTGCGTTAAAGAAGCTTTACTAACTTAAATATGTTAAACTAATGATTTGAAGCACGTCGATATCGATTGCTAAATGCGTATATACAAGAAAATCGACTTTATACCTAAATATAAGATAACGTAATTCTTCAAAATGCACTGCCGTTATGCTGTTATGGCTTTATATAAATTTCGTTACGTTAAAGAAGGTTAATTTACTCAAATATGTTAAACTAATGATTTGAGCATTTCGATATCGATTGCTAAATGTGTATGTACAAGAAAATCGATTTTATACCTAAATAAAAGCGTACGGAATTCACCCAAATATACTGCCGTTATGCCGTTATGGCTTTATGTAAACTTCAGTAAGATAAAAAAGGTTAATTAACCATGCTAAACCAGTTATTTGAAGAATTTCGATATTGATTGCTAAATGCGTATATACAACAAAATCGAATTTATACCTAAATATAAGATTACGGAATTCTTCTAAATGCACTGTCGTTATGCCGCCATGGCTTATATCATTATTCATTACGTTAGAGAAGGTTGTTAAACTAATGATTTGAAGAATTTCGATATCGATTGCTAAATGCGTATATACAACAAATTCGGCTTTATATCTAAATATAAGATTACGGAATTCTTCGAAATACACTGCCGTTATGCCGTTATGGCTTTATATAAATTTCAGTACGTTTAAGAAGGTTAATTTACTTAAATATGCTAAACGATTGATTTGAAGCATTTCGATATTGATTACTAAATGTGTATGTACAAGAAAATCGATTTTATACCTAAATAAAAGATTACGGAATTCACCCAAACATACTGCCGTTATGCCGTTATGGCTTTATGTAAACTTCAGTAAGATAGAGGGGGGTTAATTAACCTAAATATGCTAAACCAGTTATATGAAGCATTTCGATATCGATTGCTAAATGCCTATATACAACAAAATCGAACTTATACCTAAATATAAGATTACGGAATTTTTCTAAATGCACTGTCGTTATGCCGCCATGGCTTTATATCACCTTCATTACGTTAAAGAAGGTTAATTAACTTAAATATGTTAAACTAATGATAAATGTATAATGTGTAAATACAAGAAAATCGAATATATACCTAAATATAAGATTACGGAATTCTTCTACATGCACTGTCGTTATGCCGCCATGGCTTTATATCACCTTCATTACGGTAAAGAAGGTTTATTAACTTAAATATGTTAAACTAATGATTTGAAGCATTTCGATATCGATTGCTAAATGTGTATGTACAACAAAATCGACTTTATACCTAAATATAAGATTGCGGAATTCTGCCACATATACTGCCGTTAAACTTCAGTAAGATAAAGAAGGTAAATTAACTTAAATATGCTAAACCAGTTATTTGAAGCATTTTGATATCGATTGCAAAATGTGTATATACAAGAAAATCGACTTTATACCTAAATATAAGATTACGGAATTCTTCCACATGTACTGTCGTTATGCCGCCATGGCTTTATATCACCTTCAATACGTAAAAGAAGGTTAATTATTTTAAATATGTTAAACTAATGGTTTGAAGCATTTCGATATCGATTGCTAAATGTGTATATACAAGAAAATCGACTTTATACCTAAATATAAGATTACGGAATTCTTCTACATGCACTGCCGTTATGCCGTCATGGCTATATGCAAACTTCAGATCGTTAAAGAAGGTTTATTAACTTAAATATGTTAAACTAATGAAGTGAGCCATCTCGATATCGATTGCTAAATGTGTATATACAACAAAATCGACTTTATTCCTAGATATAAGATTTCGGAATTCTTCCATATGCACTGCTGTTATACCGTTATGGCTTTATGTAAACTTCAGTAAGAAAAAGAATAATAATTAACTCAAATATGTTAAACTAATGATTTGAAGCATATCGATATCGATTGCTAAATGTGTATATACAAGAAAATCGACTTTATACCTAATTATAAGATTACGGAATTCTTCTAAATGCACTGCCGTTATGCCGCCATGGCTTTACGCGAACTTCCGTTCGTTAAAGAAGCTTAATTAACTTAAATATGTTAAACTAATGATTTGACGCATTTCGATATCGATTGCTTAATGTGTATATATAAGAAAATCGACTTTATACCTAAATATAAGATAACGGAATTCTTCTAAATGCACTGCCGTTATGCCGTTATGGATTTATGTTCAGTTCGTTAAAGGATTTTTATTAACTTAAATATGTTAAACCAGTTATTTGAAGCATATCGATATCGATTGCTTAATGCATATATACAAGAAAATCGACTTTATACCTAAATATTAGACTACGGAATTCTTCCAAATGTACTGTCGTTATGCCGCCATGGCTTTATATCAACTTCAATACGTTAAAGAAGGTTAATCAACTTAAATTTGGTAAACTAATGATTTGAGGCAATTCGATATCGCTTGCTAAATATGTATATAAAAGAAAATCGAATTTATATCTAAACATAAGGTTACGGAATA
Source organism: Bactrocera correcta (assembly GCA_027475135.1). Lineage (NCBI taxonomy): Eukaryota > Metazoa > Arthropoda > Insecta > Diptera > Tephritidae > Bactrocera > Bactrocera correcta. The sequence goes on from CM050327.1 coordinate 76,746,918, forward strand.
CTTCTAATTGTACTGTCGTTATGCCGCCATTGTTTATATCACATTCATTACGTTAAAGAAGGCTAATTAACTTAAATATGTTTAACTAATGATTTGAAGCATTTCGATGTCGATTGCTAAATGTGTATATGCAAGAAAATCGACTTTATACATTAATATAAGATAACGGAATTCTTCTAAATGCACTGCCGTTATGCCGTTGTGGATTTATGTTCAGTTCGTTGAAGAAGGTTTATTAACTTAAATATGTTAAACCAGTAATTTGAAGCATTTCGATATCGATTGCTTAATGCATATATACAAGAAAATCGACTTTATACCTAAATATAAGACTACGGAATTCTTCCAAATGTACTGTCGTTATGCCGCCATGGCTTTATATCACCTTCATTACGTTAAAGAAGTCTAATTAACTTAAATATGTCAAACTACTGATTTGAAGCATCTCGATATCGATTGCTAAATGTGTATATACAAGAAAATCGACTTTATACCTAAATATAAGCTAACGGAATTCTTCTACATGCACTGCCGTTATGCCGTCATGGCTTTATGCCAACTTCCGCTCGTTAAAGAAGGTTTATTAACTTAAATATTTTAAACTAATGATTTGAAGCATTTCGATATCGATTGCTAAATGTGTATATACAAGAAAATCGACTTTATACCTAAATATAAGATAACGGAATTCTTCTAAATGCACTGCCGTCATGGCTTTATGTTAACTTCAGTTCGTTAAAGAAGGTTTATTAACTTAAATATGTTAAACCAGTTATTTGAAGCATTTCGATATCGATTGCTTAATGCGTATATACAACAAAATCGACTTTATACCTACATCTAAGATTACGGAATTCTTCTAAATGCACTGCCGTTAGGCCGCCATGGCTTTATGTCAACTTCAGTGCGTTAAAGAAGCTTAATTAACTTAAATATATTAAACTAATGATTTGAAGCATTTCGATATAGATTGATAATGAGTATATACAAGAAAGTCGACTTCATACCTAAATATAAGATTACGGAATTCATCGAAATACACTCCCTTTATGCCGTTATGGCTTTATATCACCTTCATTACGTTAAAGAAGGTTAATTAACTTAAATATGTTAAACTAATTATTTGAAGATTTTCGATATCGATTGCTAAATGTGTAAATACAAGAAAGTCGACTTTATACCTAAATATAAGATTACGGAATTAATCGAAATACACTCCCCTTATGCCGTTAATGCTTTATATCACCTTCATTACGTTAAAGAAGCTTTATTAACTTAAATATATTAAACTAATGATTTGAAGCATTTCGATATCGATTGCTAAATGAGTATATACAAGAAAGTCGACTTTATATCTAAATACAAGGTTACGGAATTTATCGAAATACACTCCCGTTATGCCGTTATGGCTTTATATAAATTTCAGTACGCTAAAGAAGGTTAATATACTTAAATATGCTAAACTAATGATTTGAAGCATTTCGATATCGATTGCTAAATGTGTATATACAAGTAAATCGATTTTATACCTAAGTAAAAGATTACGGAATTCACCCAAATATACTGCCGCTATGCCGTTATGGCTTTATGTAAACTTCTATAAGATAAAGAAGGTTATTTAACCTAAATATGCTAAACCAGTTATTTGAAGCTTTTCGATATCGATTGCTAAATGCGTATATACAAGAAAATCGACTTAATACCTAAATATAAGATTACGGAATTCTTCTAAATGCACTGTCGTTATGCTGCCATGGCTTTATATCACCTTCATTACCTTAAAGAAGGTGATTTAACTTAAATATGTTAAACTAATGATTTGAGGCATTTCGATATCGATTGCTAAATGTGTAAATACAAGAAAATCGACTATATACCTAAATATAAGATTACGGAATTCTTCGAAATGCACCGTCGTTATGCTGCCATGGCTTTATATCACCTTAATTACCTTAAAGAGGGTTAATTAACTTAAATATGTTAAACTAATGATTCGAAGCATTTCGATATGGATTGCTAAATGAGTATATACAAAAAAATCGACTTTATACCTAAATAGAGGTTTACGGAATTCTTCTAAATGCACTGCCGTTATGCCGTTAAGGCTTTTGTAGACTTCAGTAAGATAAAGAGGGTTAATTATCTTAAATATGTTAAACTCATGATTTGAAGCATTTCGATGTCGATTGCTAAATGCGTATATACAACAAAATCTACTTAATACCTAAATATAAGATTACGGAACTCTTCCAAATGCACTGCCGTTATGCCGTTAAGGCTTTTGTAGACTTCAGTAAGAAAAAGAGGACTAATTTACTTAAATATGTTAAACTAATGATTTGAAGCATTTCGATATCGATTGCTAAATGTGTATATACAAGAAAATCGACTTTATACCTAAATATAAGATTACGGAATTCTTCCAAATGTACTGTCGTTATGCCGCCATGGCTTTGTATCACCTTCAATACGTTAAAGAAGATTTATTAACTTAAATATGTTACACTAATGATTTGAAGCATTTCGATATCGACTGCTAAATGAGTATATACAAGAAATTCGAATTCATACCTAAATATAAGACTACGTAATTCTTCTAAATGCACTGCCGTTATGCCGTTAAGGCTTTTGTAGACCTCAGTAAGAAAAAGAGGATTAATTTACTTAAATATGTTAAACTAATGATTTGAAGCATTTCGATATCGCTTGCTAAATGAGTATATACAAGAAAATCGACTTTATACCTAAATATAAGATTACGGAATTCTTCGAAATGCACTGCCGTTATGCCGCCATGGCTTTTCCGTATAAGATTACGGAATTAATCGAAATACACTCCCCTTATGCCGTTAATGCTTTATATCACCTTCATTACGTTAAAGAAGCTTTATTAACTTAAATATATTAAACTAATGATTTGAAGCATTTCGATATCGATTGCTAAATGAGTATATACAAGAAAGTCGACTTTATATCTAAATACAAGGTTACGGAATTTATCGAAATACACTCCCGTTATGCCGTTATGGCTTTATATAAATTTCAGTACGCTAAAGAAGGTTAATTTACTTAAATATGCTAAACTAATGATTTGAGGCATTTCGATATCGATTGCTAAATGTGTATATACAAGTAAATCGATTTTATACCTAAGTAAAAGATTACGGAATTCACCCAAATATACTGCCGCTATGACGTTATGGCTTTATGTAAACTTCTATAAGATAAAGAAGGTTATTTAACCTAAATATGCTAAACCAGTTATTTGAAGCTTTTCGATATCGATTGCTAAATGCGTATATACAAGAAAATCGACTTAATACCTAAATATAAGATTACGGAATTCTTCGAAATGCACTCTCGTTATGCTGCCATGGCTTTATATCACCTTCATTACCTTAAAGAAGGTTAATTAACTTAAATATGTTAAACTAATGATTTGAGGCATTTCGATATCGATTGCTAAATGTGTAAATACAAGAAAATCGACTATATACCTAAATATAAGATTACGGAATTCTTCGAAATGCACTGTCGTTATGCTGCCATGGCTTTATATCACCTTAATTACCTTAAAGAAGGTTAATTAACTTAAATATGTTAAACTAATGATTTGAAGCATTTCGATATCGATTGCTAAATGAGTATATACAAGAAAATCGACTTTATACCTAAATATAAGATTACGGAATTCTTCGAAATGCACTGCCGTTATGCCGTTATGGCGTTTGTAGACTTCAGTAAAATAAAGAGGGTTAATTAACTTAAATATGTTAAACTAATGATTCGAAGCATTTCGATATGGATTGCTAAATGAGTATATACAAAAAAATCGACTTTATACCTAAATAGAGGTTTACGGAATTCTTCTAAATGCACTGCCGTTATGCCGTTAAGGCTTTTGTAGACTTCAGTAAGATAAAGAGGGTTAATTATCTTAAATATGTTAAACTCATGATTTGAAGCATTTCGATGTCGATTGCTAAATGCGTATATACAACAAAATCTACTTAATACCTAAATATAAGATTACGGAACACTTCCAAATGCACTGCCGTTATGCCGTTAAGGCTTTTGTAGACTTCAGTAAGAAAAAGAGGACTAATTTACTTAAATATGTTAAACTAATGATTTGAAGCATTTCGATATCGATTGCTAAATGTGTATATACAAGAAAATCGACTTTATACCTAAATATAAGATTACGGAATTCTTTCCACCTTCAATACGTTAAAGAAGATTTATTAACTTAAATATGTTACACTAATGATTTGAAGCATTTCGATATCGACTGCTAAATGAGTATATACAAGAAATTCGAATTCATACCTAAATATAAGACTACGTAATTCTTCTAAATGCACTGCCGTTATGCCGTTAAGGCTTTTGTAGACCTCAGTAAGAAAAAGAGGATTAATTTACTTAAATATGTTAAACTAATGATTTGAAGCATTTCGATATCGCTTGCTAAATGAGTATATACAAGAAAATCGACTTAATACCTAAATATAAGATTACGGAATTCTTCGAAATGCACTGCCGTTATGCCGCCATGGCTTTTCCGTATAAGATTACGGAATTAATCGAAATACACTCCCCTTATGCCGCTAATGCTTTATATCACCTTCATTACGTTAAAGAAGCTTTATTAATTCAAATATATTAAACTAATGATTTGAAGCATTTCGATATCGATTGCTAAATGAGTATATACAAGAAAGTCGACTTTATATCTAAATACAAGGTTACGGAATTTATCGAAATACACTCCCGTTATGCCGTTATGGCTTTATATAAATTTCAGTACGCTAAAGAAGGGACATTTACTTAAATATGCTAAACTAATGATTTGAAGCATTTCGATATCGATTGCTAAATGTGTATATACAAGTAAATCGATTTTATACCTAAGTAAAAGATTACGGAATTCACCCAAATATACTGCCGCTATGACGTTATGGCTTTATGTAAACTTCTATAAGATAAAGAAGGTTATTTAACCTAAATATGCTAAACCAGTTATTTGAAGCTTTTCGATATCGATTGCTAAATGCGTATATACAAGAAAATCGACTTAATACCTAAATATAAGATTACGGAATTCTTCTAAATGCACTGTCGTTATGCTGCCATGGCTTTATATCACCTTCATTACCTTAAAGAAGGTTAATTAACTTAAATATGTTAAACTAATGATTTGAGGCATTTCGATATCGATTGCTAAATGTGTAAATACAAGAAAATCGACTATATACCTAAATATAAGATTACGGAATTCTTCGAAATGCACTGTCGTTATGCTGCCATGGCTTTATATCACCTTAATTACCTTAAAGAAGGTTAATTAACTTAAATATGTTAAACTAATGATTTGAAGCATTTCGATATCGATTGCTAAATGAGTATATACAAGAAAATCGACTTTATACCTAAATATAAGATTACGGAATTCTTCGAAATGCACTGCCGTTATGCCGTTATGGCGTTTGTAGACTTCAGTAAAATAAAGAGGGTTAATTAACTTAAATATGTTAAACTAATGATTCGAAGCATTTCGATATGGATTGCTAAATGAGTATATACAAAAAAATCGACTTTATACCTAAATAGAGGTTTACGGAATTCTTCTAAATGCACTGCCGTTATGCCGTTAAGGCTTTTGTAGACTTCAGTAAGATAAAGAGGGTTAATTATCTTAAATATGTTAAACTCATGATTTGAAGCATTTCGATGTCGATTGCTAAATGCGTATATACAACAAAATCTACTTAATACCTAAATATAAGATTACGGAACACTTCCAAATGCACTGCCGTTATGCCGTTAAGGCTTTTGTAGACTTCAGTAAGAAAAAGAGGACTAATTTACTTAAATATGTTAAACTAATGATTTGAAGCATTTCGATATCGATTGCTAAATGTGTATATACAAGAAAATCGACTTTATACCTAAATATAAGATTACGGAATTCTTTCCACCTTCAATACGTTAAAGAAGATTTATTAACTTAAATATGTTACACTAATGATTTGAAGCATTTCGATATCGACTGCTAAATGAGTATATACAAGAAATTCGAATTCATACCTAAATATAAGACTACGTAATTCTTCTAAATGCACTGCCGTTATGCCGTTAAGGCTTTTGTAGACCTCAGTAAGAAAAAGAGGATTAATTTACTTAAATATGTTAAACTAATGATTTGAAGCATTTCGATATCGCTTGCTAAATGAGTATATACAAGAAAATCGACTTAATACCTAAATATAAGATTACGGAATTCTTCGAAATGCACTGCCGTTATGCCGCCATGGCTTTTCCGTATAAGATTACGGAATTAATCGAAATACACTCCCCTTATGCCGCTAATGCTTTATATCACCTTCATTACGTTAAAGAAGCTTTATTAATTCAAATATATTAAACTAATGATTTGAAGCATTTCGATATCGATTGCTAAATGAGTATATACAAGAAAGTCGACTTTATATCTAAATACAAGGTTACGGAATTTATCGAAATACACTCCCGTTATGCCGTTATGGCTTTATATAAATTTCAGTACGCTAAAGAAGGGACATTTACTTAAATATGCTAAACTAATGATTTGAAGCATTTCGATATCGATTGCTAAATGTGTATATACAAGTAAATCGATTTTATACCTAAGTAAAAGATTACGGAATTCACCCAAATATACTGCCGCTATGACGTTATGGCTTTATGTAAACTTCTATAAGATAAAGAAGGTTATTTAACCTTAATATGCTAAACCAGTTATTTGAAGCTTTTCGATATCGATTGCTAAATGCGTATATACAAGAAAATCGACTTAATACCTAAATATAAGATTACGGAATTCTTCTAAATGCACTGTCGTTATGCTGCCATGGCTTTATATCACCTTCATTACCTTAAAGAAGGTTAATTAACTTAAATATGTTAAACTAATGATTTGAGGCATTTCGATATCGATTGCTAAATGCGTATATACAATAAAATCGACTATATACCTAAATATAAGATTACGGAATTCTTCGAAATGCACTGTCGTTATGCTGCCATGGCTTTATATCACCTTAATTACCTTAAAGAAGGTTAATTAACTTAAATATGTTAAACTAATGATTTGAAGCATTTCGATATCGATTGCTAAATGAGTATATACAAGAAAATCGACTTTATACCTAAATATAAGATTACGGAATTCTTCGAAATGCACTGCCGTTATGCCGTTATGGCGTTTGTAGACTTCAGTAAAATAAAGAGGGTTAATTAACTTAAATATGTTAAACTAATGATTCGAAGCATTTCGATATGGATTGCTAAATGAGTATATACAAAAAAATCGACTTTATACCTAAATAGAGGTTTACGGAATTCTTCTAAATGCACTGCCGTTATGCCGTTAAGGCTTTTGTAGACTTCAGTAAGATAAAGAGGGTTAATTATCTTAAATATGTTAAACTCATGATTTGAAGCATTTCGATGTCGATTGCTAAATGCGTATATACAACAAAATCTACTTAATACCTAAATATAAGATTACGGAACTCTTCCAAATGCACTGCCGTTATGCCGTTAAGGCTTTTGTAGACTTCAGTAAGAAAAAGAGGACTAATTTACTTAAATATGTTAAACTAATGATTTGAAGCATTTCGATATCGATTGCTAAATGTGTATATACAAGAAAATCGACTTTATACCTAAATATAAGATTACGGAATTCTTCCAAATGTACTGTCGTTATGCCGCCATGGCTTTGTATCACCTTCAATACGTTAAAGAAGATTTATTAACTTAAATATGTTACACTAATGATTTGAAGCATTTCGATATCGACTGCTAAATGAGTATATACAAGAATTTCGAATTCATACCTAAATATAAGACTACGTAATTCTTCTAAATGCACTGCCGTTATGCCGTTAAGGCTTTTGTAGACCTCAGTAAGAAAAAGAGGATTAATTTACTTAAATATGTTAAACTAATGATTTGAAGCATTTCGATATCGCTTGCTAAATGAGTATATACAAGAAAATCGACTTTATACCTAAATATAAGATTACGGAATTCTTCGAAATGCACTGCCGTTATGCCGCCATGGCTTTTCCGTATAAGATTACGGAATTAATCGAAATACACTCCCCTTATGCCGTTAATGCTTTATATCACCTTCATTACGTTAAAGAAGCTTTATTAACTTAAATATATTAAACTAATGATTTGAAGCATTTCGATATCGATTGCTAAATGAGTATATACAAGAAAGTCGACTTTATATCTAAATACAAGGTTACGGAATTTATCGAAATACACTCCCGTTATGCCGTTATGGCTTTATATAAATTTCAGTACGCTAAAGAAGGTTAATTTACTTAAATATGCTAAACTAATGATTTGAAGCATTTCGATATCGATTGCTAAATGTGTATATACAAGTAAATCGATTTTATACCTAAGTAAAAGATTACGGAATTCACCCAAATATACTGCCGCTATGCCGTTATGGCTTTATGTAAACTTCTATAAGATAAAGAAGGTTATTTAACCTAAATATGCCAAACCAGTTATTTGAAGCTTTTCGATATCGATTGCTAAATGCGTATATACAAGAAAATCGACTTAATACCTAAATATAAGATTACGGAATTCTTCTAAATGCACTGTCGTTATGCTGCCATGGCTTTATATCACCTTCATTACCTTAAAGAAGGTTAATTAACTTAAATATGTTAAACTAATGATTTGAGGCATTTCGATCTCGATTGCTAAATGTGTAAATACAAGAAAATCGACTATATACCTAAATATAAGATTACGGAATTCTTCGAAATGCACTGTCGTTATGCTGCCATGGCTTTATATCACCTTAATTACCTTAAAGAAGGTTAATTAACTTAAATATGTTAAACTAATGATTTGAAGCATTTCGATATCGATTGCTAAATGAGTATATACAAGAAAATCGACTTTATACCTAAATATAAGATTACGGAATTCTTCGAAATGCACTGCCGTTATGCCGTTATGGCGTTTGTAGACTTCAGTAAAATAAAGAGGGTTAATTAACTTAAATATGTTAAACTAATGATTCGAAGCATTTCGATATGGATTGCTAAATGAGTATATACAAAAAAATCGACTTTATACCTAAATAGAGGTTTACGGAATTCTTCTAAATGCACTGCCGTTATGCCGTTAAGGCTTTTGTAGACTTCAGTAAGATAAAGAGGGTTAATTATCTTAAATATGTTAAACTCATGATTTGAAGCATTTCGATGTCGATTGCTAAATGCGTATATACAACAAAATCTACTTAATACCTAAATATAAGTTTACGGAACTCTTCCAAATGCACTGCCGTTATGCCGTTAAGGCTTTTGTAGACTTCAGTAAGAAAAAGAGGACTAATTTACTTAAATATGTCAAACTAATGATTTGAAGCATTTCGATATCGATTGCTAAATGTGTATATACAAGAAAATCGACTTTATACCTAAATATAAGATTACGGAATTCTTCCAAATGTACTGTCGTTATGCCGCCATGGCTTTGTATCACCTTCAATACGTTAAAGAAGATTTATTAACTTAAATATGTTACACTAATGATTTGAAGCATTTCGATATCGACTGCTAAATGAGTATATACAAGAAATTCGAATTCATACCTAAATATAAGACTACGTAATTCTTCTAAATGCACTGCCGTTATGCCGTTAAGGCTTTTGTAGACCTCAGTAAGAAAAAGAGGATTAATTTACTTAAATATGTTAAACTAATGATTTGAAGCATTTCGATATCGCTTGCTAAATGAGTATATACAAGAAAATCGACTTTATACCTAAATATAAGATTACGGAATTCTTCGAAATGCACTGCCGTTATGCCGCCATGGCTTTTCCGTATAAGATTACGGAATTAATCGAAATACACTCCCCTTATGTCGTTAATGCTTTATATCACCTTCATTACGTTAAAGAAGCTTTATTAACTTAAATATATTAAACTAATGATTTGAAGCATTTCGATATCGATTGCTAAATGAGTATATACAAGAAAGTCGACTTTATATCTAAATACAAGGTTACGGAATTTATCGAAATACACTCCCGTTATGCCGTTATGGCTTTATATAAATTTCAGTACGCTAAAGAAGGTTAATTTACTTAAATATGCTAAACTAATGATTTGAAGCATTTCGATATCGATTGCTAAATGTGTATATACAAGTAAATCGATTTTATACCTAAGTAAAAGATTACGGAATTCACCCAAATATACTGCCGCTATGCCGTTATGGCTTTATGTAAACTTCTATAAGATAAAGAAGGTTATTTAACCTAAATATGCCAAACCAGTTATTTGAAGCTTTTCGATATCGATTGCTAAATGCGTATATACAAGAAAATCGACTTAATACCTAAATATAAGATTACGGAATTCTTCGAAATGCACTGTCGTTATGCTGCCATGGCTTTATATCACCTTAATTACCTTAAAGAAGGTTAATTAACTTAAATATGTTAAACTAATGATTTGAAGCATTTCGATATCGATTGCTAAATGAGTATATACAAGAAAATCGACTTTATACCTAAATATAAGATTACGGAATTCTTCGAAATGCACTGCCGTTATGCCGTTATGGCGTTTGTAGACTTCAGTAAAATAAAGAGGGTTAATTAACTTAAATATGTTAAACTAATGATTCGAAGCATTTCGATATGGATTGCTACATGAGTATATACAAAAAAATCGACTTTATACCAAAATAGAGGTTTACGGAATTCTTCTAAATGCACTGCCGTTATGCCGTTAAGGCTTTTGTAGACTTCAGTAAGATAAAAAGGGTTAATTATCTTAAATATGTTAAACTCATGATTTGAAGCATTTCGATGTCGATTGCTAAATGCGTATATACAACAAAATCTACTTAATACCTAAATATAAGATTACGGAACTCTTCCAAATGCACTGCCGTTATGCCGTTAAGGCTTTTGTAGACTTCAGTAAGAAAAAGAGGTCTAATTTACTTAAATATGTTAAACTAATGATTTGAAGCATTTCGATATCGATTGCTAAATGTGTATATACAAGAAAATCGACTTTATACCTAAATATAAGATTACGGAATTCTTCGAAATGCACTGCCGTTATGCCGTTATGGCGTTTGTAGACTTCAGTAAAATAAAGAGGGTTAATTAACTTAAATATGTTAAACTAATGATTCGAAGCATTTCGATATGGATTGCTAAATGAGTAAATACAAGAAAATCGACTATATACCTAAATATAAGATTACGGAATTCTTCGAAATGCACTGTCGTTATGCTGCCATGGCTTTATATCACCTTAATTACCTTAAAGAAGGTTAATTAACTTAAATATGTTAAACTAATGATTTGAAGCATTTCGATATCGATTGCTAAATGAGTATATACAAGAAAATCGACTTTATACCTAAATATAAGATTACGGAATTCTTCGAAATGCACTGCCGTTATGCCGTTATGGCGTTTGTAGACTTCAGTAAAATAAAGAGGGTTAATTAACTTAAATATGTTAAACTAATGATTCGAAGCATTTCGATATGGATTGCTAAATGAGTATATACAAAAAAATCGACTTTATACCAAAATAGAGGTTTACGGAATTCTTCCAAATGTACTGTCGTTATGCCGCCATGGCTTTGTATCACCTTCAATACGTTAAAGAAGATTTATTAACTTAAATATGTTACACTAATGATTTGAAGCATTTCGATATCGACTGCTAAATGAGTATATACAAGAAATTCGAATTCATTCCTAAATATAAGACTACGTAATTCTTCTAAATGCACTGCCGTTATGCCGTTAAGGCTTTTGTAGACCTCAGTAAGAAAAAGAGGATTCTTCTTCTTTACTGGCGTAGACACCGCTTACGCGATTATAGCCGAGTCAACAACAGCGCGCCAGTCGTTTCTTCTCTTCGCTACGTGGCGCCAATTGGATATTCCAAGCGAGGCCAGGTCCTTCTCTACTTGGTCCTTCCAACGGAGTGGAGGTCTTCCTCTTCCTCTGCTTCCCGCGGCGGGTACTGCGTCGAATACTTTCAGAGTAGGAGTGTTTTCATCCATCCGGACAACATGACCTAGCCAGCGTAGCCGCTGTCTTTTAATTCGCTGAACTCTGTCAATGTCGTCGTATATCTCGTACAGCTCATCGTTCCATCGAATGCGATATTCGCCGTGGCCAACGCGCAAAGGACCATAAATCTTTCGCAGAACCTTTCTCTCGAAAACTCGCAACGTCAACTCATCGGTTGTTGTCATCGTCCAAGCCTCTGCACCATATAGGAGGACGGGAATTATGAGAGACTTATAGAGTTTGGTTTTTGTTTGTCGAGAGAGGACTTTGCTTCTCAATTGCCTACTTAGTCCGAAGTAGCACCTGTTGGCAAGAGTTATCCTGCGTTGGACTTCTAGGCTGACATTGTTGGTGGTGTTTACGCTGGTTCCAAGATAGACGAAATTATCTACAACTTCAAAGTTATGACTGTCAACAGTGACGTGAGTGCCAAGTCGCGAGTGCGACGACTGTTTGTTTGATGACAGGAGATATTTCGTCTTGCCCTCGTTCACTGCCAGACCCATTTCTTTTGCTTCCTTGTCCAGTCTGGAGAAAGCAGAACTAACGGCGCGGGTGTTGAGGCCGATGATATCAATATCATCGGCATACGCCAGCAGTTGTACACTCTTATAAAAGATAGTACCCTCTCTGTTAAGTTCTGCAGCTCGAACTAGTTTCTCCAGAAGCAGGTTGAAAAAGTCGCACGATAGGGAATCGCCTTGTCTGAAACCTCGTTTGGTATCGAACGGCGCGGAGAGGTCCTTCCCGATTCTGACGGAGCTTTTTGTGTTGCTCAACGTCAGTTTACACAGCCGTATTAGTTTTGCGGGGATACCAAATTCAGACATCGCGGCATAAAGGCAGCTACTTTTCGTGCTGTCGAAAGCAGCTTTGAAATCGACGAAGAGGTGGTGTGTGTCGATTCTCCTTTCACGGGTCTTTTCCAAGATTTGGCGCATCGTGAATATCTGATCGGTTGTTGATTTACCAGGTCTAAAGCCACACTGATAAGGTCCAATCAGTTTGTTGACGGTGGGCTTTAATCTTTCACACAATACGCCCGACAGAACCTTATATGCGATATTGAGGAGGCTAATCCCACGGTAGTTGGCGCAGATTGTGGGGTCTCCTTTTTTGTGGATTGGGCATAGCACACTTAAATTCCAATCGTTGGGCATACTTTCGTCCGACCATATTTTGCAAAGAAGCTGATGCATGCACCTTATCAGCTCTTCGCCGCCGTGTTTGAATAGCTCGGCCGGCAATCCGTCGTCCCCTGCCGCTTTGTTGTTTTTCAGGCGGGCAATTGCTATTCGAACTTCTTCATGGTCGGGCAATGGAACGTCTGCTCCATCGTCATCGATTGGGGTATCGGGTTCGCTTTCTCCTGGTGTTGTGCGTTCACTGCCATTCAGCAGGCTGGAGAAGTGTTCCCTCCATAATTTAAGTATGCTCTGGGCATCGGTAACTAGATCACCTTTGGGGGTTCTACAAGAGTATGCTCCGGTCTTGAAACCTTCTGTAAGTCGCCGCATCTTTTCGTAGAATTTTCGAGCATTACCCCTGTCGGCCAGCTTATCAAGCTCTTCGTACTCACGCATTTCGGCCTCTTTCTTTTTCTGTCTACAAATGCGTCTCGCTTCCCTCTTCAACTCTCGGTATCTATCCCATCCTGCACGTGTTGTGGTCGATCGTAACGTTGCGAGGTAGGCAGCCTGTTTTCTCTCCGCTGCGACACGGCACTCCTCGTCATACCAGCTGTTCTTTTGCACTTTCCGAAAACCAATGGTTTCGGTTGCAGCTGTACGTAAGGAGTTTGAGATGCCATCCCACAGTTCCCTTATACCGAGTTGTTGACGAGTGCTCTCAGAGAGCAGGAGTGCAAGCCGAGTAGAAAAACGTTCGGCTGTCTGTTGTGATTGCAGCTTCTCGACGTCGAACCATCCTTGTGTTTGTTGGCGTGCGTTTTTTGCTGCACAGAGGCGGGTGCGTATTTTGGCTGCAACAATATAGTGGTCCGAGTCGATGTTAGGACCTCGGAGCGCACGCACATCTAAAACACTGGAGACGTGTCTTCCGTCTATCACAACATGATCGATCTGGTTGGTGGTTTTTCGATCTGGAGACAGCCAGGTAGCTTGATGTATCTTCTTATGCTGGAATCTAGTGCTACAGATAACCATATTTCGGGCCCCGGCGAAGTCGATCAGCCTCAGCCCATTTGGGGATGTTTCCGCGTGGAGGCTGAATTTACCGACCGTAGTGCCAAAGATACCTTCTTTGCCCACCCTGGCATTGAAGTCGCCAAGCACGATTTTGACATCGTGGCGGGGGCATCTCTCATAAGTGCGCTCCAAGCACTCATAAAAGGCATCTTTGGTCACATCGTCCTTCTCTTCCGTCGGGGCGTGGGCGCAAATCAGCGATATGTTGAAGAACCTCGCTTTGATGCGGATTGTGGCTAGACGTTCATTCTCCGGAGTGAATGATAGTACTCGGCGACGGAGTCTCTCTCCCACCACGAATCCAACACCAAACTTGCGCTCCTTTATATGGCCACTGTAGTAAATGTCACAAGGACCTACTCGTCTCTGTCCTTGTCCCGTCCATCGCATTTCTTGGACGGCGGTGATGTCAGCCTTTATCTTTACGAGGACATCTACCAGCTGGGCAGCGGCACCTTCCCAATTAAGGGACCGGACATTCCAGGTGCATGCCCTCAAATCATAGTCCTTATTTCGTTTGCCATGGTCGTCATCAAAAGGGGGGTCACTCATCCGAGGCGTGTTGTTGTCTTTCATTGGGGGTGTTTTTTTTACGTGGCGGGTCCCAAACCCAGCGCACAACCCTATGCAGGGGTGTTTCGCCTTCTCACTTTAGCTCGCCTTCAAACGGATGTTCTTAGGCTACCCAGAGGATACTTGGTCAAAGACCGGAAGTCGTGAGCTGCTTGAGTCATATGTAAAAGAATCGTTTCTGGCCACTCCCAAGTGAATGGCGATCAGAGAACTTTCCTCACTTGCGTGAACTTCTACACATGACTCCATCCTGCAAAAAAAGAGGATTAATTTACTTAAATATGTTAAACTAATGATTTGAAGCATTTCGATATCGCTTGCTAAATGAATATATACAAGAAAATCGACTTTATACCTAAATATAAGATTACGGAATTCTTCGAAATGCACTGCCGTTATGCCGTTAAGGCTTTTGTAGTCTTCAGTAAGATAAAGAGGGTTAATTAACTTAAATATGTTAAACTAATGATTCGAAGCATTTCGATATGGATTGCTAAATGAGTATATACAAAAAAATCGACTTTATACCTAAATAGAGGATTACGGAATTCTTCTAAGTGCACTGCCGTTATGCCGTTAAGGCTTTTGTAGGCTTCAGTAAGATAAAGAGGGTTAATTATCTTAACCTTTAACCACCTGCCAGCGGTCGTGGTGAACGCAACGACTTTTTGATTTTAATTTCGTAGGAGTTCGTTATCGCGTGTTAGTGTGCGTTCGTGTACCTTTTCTGGTGGTGGTTTAGTGTCGCGTGTGCGCTCGGCAAGCATACAAGTGCGCTCGTTTGACTTGGGTGAGTAAAAATATTTTGATAGCGGTCATGGTGACTGCGTGCAGGTAGTTATGTGATTACACACAATAACGTTTATGTTTATTGTTTTAGAGTAAAAATGGATGTAAACATCGAAAATATTAGAAGATAGTTAGAGAAAGAACTGTCGGATGTGGAGCAAATCCTGGATGAGAGTTACAGTGATATAGACCCTGAGGATTTAGAAGTTCCCGAGGTTTTAGATGACTGTGAATCTGATGACTGCCTGCAAGTGTCAAAGTGCCGATGGACAGCCGGAGGGAGGTATATTTGAGGAATTTTCTTCAGAAGACGAGTTACCCTTGTCACAACTCCAGACTAGAAATTGGAACTATTTTGGAAAAAATCGTTTTCGGTGGTCTTCTGTGCCAATTGCTAGTCGTACTAGAACTCAGCGGTATAACATTGTATCGCAAGGACAAGGACTTCAATCGGCCTGTCATGAAGTTCTCAATGATTCTACAACACCTCTTGACCTTTGGAGCATTTTATTTACAGATGAGATGCTGGAAAACATAGTGATACATACCAACGACAAAATAAGGCAGTTACGACCAAGATATAAAACCAAGGCTGTGTTCATGATGTTGATCTCACAGAGTTAAAAGCATTTATAAGTTTTTTATTCTATACAGCTATTTTTAAAGACAATCGGGAACATTATGCGTGGAGGTATAGTTCTGATGGCTCAGGAAGAGAAATATATCGTTGCATTCTAAGTAAAAATAGATTCGAGATTTTGATGAAAGCAATTCGTTTCGATGATGCAGAAACAAGAGCGCAACGGCGAGAGACTGACATTTCTGCTCCAATCGCCGGGCTATTCAGCTCTTTCATTCCTGTGTCTGTATTGATGAGATGCTGGTAGCTTTTCGAGGTCGGTGTCATTTAGGGTGTTTATGCCAAAGAAGCCCGCTAAATATGGCTTAAAGATTATGTACCTTACAGATGCCCGAAATGGTTATTTACTCAATGCTTACATATATTTAGGTAAAGACTCGGACGGGACCAATTTGACATCAGAACACACTCGATTTTCAAAACCTACTCAAGCAGTTTTACGACTCATATCTCCAATTGAAGGGTCGAATAGAAACATCACTGCTGATAATTGGTTTTGTTCAGTTGAGCTAGTCGATTTTTTGAAAGATAAAAAGTTATCTCTTGTGGGTACTTAAAAAAAAAATAAAACAGAAATTCCGCCAGAATTCAAACCAAATCGGCGACGAGAAATTGGAACCTCGCTTTTCGGTTTTACTAAAAGTATTACTTTGGCATCTTTTGTGCCGAGAAAAAACCGTGCTGTGGTGTTAATTTCCAGCATGCACCATACAGCAAACGTAGACGATAATACAAAAAAGGCCGAAATAATATTATACTACAATGAAACTAAAATTGGCGTTGATTTATTGGATCAAAGGTGTGCGAACTATACCACGGCGCGACGAACGCAAAGATGGCCTTTGTGCATTTTTTATCCTCTGTTAGATATATCAGCTTCCAATGCTTATGTCATGAGTAAGAAGTAGATTTAAATTTATGAAACAGCTAGCAGAAGATCTGACCATGCCACACATGAATCGTCGAGAAAATAACAAGCACACTCCTCGTGACATCAAAACTTCTATTCGCCGGATCTTGAAAATAGAAGAAAAATTGCCTTCTGTTTCTGAAGCTGATCATCTTGAAAAACGTAAAACGTGTTCAACTTGTGATCCCAAGAAGAAACGAAAAACATTTCGTTTGTGTTTTATATGTAAAAATCCAATCTGTGTGGAATGTTCTAAGAAAGCGTGCAAAAGTTGTCGTAAAAAATTTAAGAATTTACCCCCTGTAATTTTCTCGGAGTTTTAATTTTTTTTTAACTTTTATTTTTTTATGTCATTAGAACATTATTATATTCTTTAAAGATAGACAGAATTTTATATAACATTTTGTTCCTATGTGGATAGATCTCAATTTGTAAACTACTATGTAATTTTAGTTAAAATGTGCAGCAATTCAATTGTTCACATTTATGAGAAAAATATGTTTTGTTTTTTTTTCCTTTTTCAGTTAAATAAATAATTTAGTATATATTAAAGAGTTTTATTATTGTATTCTTATAATAAAACCTTAAAATCCTAAAAAAATTCAAGTGTTCGGATACACTGCGGTCACTGTGACCGTGCTCAGGTGGTTACGTAACTGATATAGGGCTCAGGTCGTTAAGGGTTAAATATGTTAAACTCATGATTTGAAGCATTTCGATGTCGATTGCTAAATGCGTATATACAACAAAATCGACTTAATACCTAAATTAAGATTACGGAACTCTTCCAACTGCACTGCCGTTATGCCGTTAAGGCTTTTCTAGACTTGCAATAAGAAAAAGAGGATTAATTTACTTAAATATGTTAAACTCATGATTTGAAGCATTTCGATATCGATTGCGAAATGTATATATATAAGAAAATCGACTTTATACCTAAATATAAGATTACGGAATTCTTCCACAGGTACTGTCGTTATGCCTCCATGGCTTTATATCACCTTCATTACGCTAAAGAAGGTTAACTATTTTAAATGTGTTAAACTAATGGTGTGAAGCATTTCGATATCGATTGCTAAATGTGTAAATGCAAGAAAATCGACTTTATACCTAATATAAAATTATAACATTACGGAATTCTTCTAAATGCACTGCCGTTATGCCGCCATGGCTTTATATCAACTTCAATACGTTAAAGAAGGTTAATTAACTTAAATATGTTAACTAATAATTTGAAGCATTTCGATATCGCTTGCTAAATGTGTGTATACAAGAAAATCGAATTTATACCTAAATATAAGATAACGGGATTCTTCTAAATGCACTGCCGTTATACCGTTAAGGCTTTATGTAGACTTCAGTAAGCTAAAAAATATTTATTAAATTAATATGTTAAACTAATGAGTTGAAGCATTTCGATATTGATATGTAAATGTGTATATAAAAGAAAATCGACTTTATACCTAAATAAAAGATTACGGAATTCTTCTACATGCACTGCCGTAATGCCGCCGTGGCTATATGCCACCTTCAGATCGTTAAAGAAGGTTTATTAACTTAAATATGTTAAGCTAATGAGTTGAAGCATCTCGATATCTATTGCTAAATGTGTACATACAACAAAATCGACTTTATACCTAAATATAAGATAACGGAATTCTTTGATATGTAAATGTGTATATAAAAGAAAATCGACTTAATACCTAAATAAAAGATTACGGAATTCTTCTACATGCACTGCCGTAATGCCGCCGTGGCTATATGCCACCTTCAGATCGTTAAAGAAGGTTTATTAACTTAAATATGTTAAGCTAATGAGTTGAAGCATCTCGATATCTATTGCTAAATGTGTACATACAACAAAATCGACTTTATACCTAAATATAAGATAACGGAATTCTTCTTAATGCACTGCCATTATGCCGCCATGGCTTTATATCAACTTCAATACGTTAAAGAAGGTTAATTAACTTAAATATGTTAAACTTATGATTTGAAGCATTTCGATATCGCTTGCTAAATGTGTATATACAAGAAAATCGACTTTATACCTAAATATAAGATTACGGAATTCTTCTAAATGCACTGCCGTTATGCCGCCATGGCTTTATATCAACTTCAATACGTTAAAGAAGGTTAATTAGCTTAAATATGATAAACTAATGATTTGAAGCATTTCGATATCGCCTGCTAAATGTGTATATGCAAGAAAATCGACTTTATACCTAAATATAAGATAACGGAATTCTTCTACATGCACTGCCGTTATGCCGCCATGGCTTTTTGCTAACTTCAGTTCGTTAAAGAAGGTTTATTACTTAAATATGTTAAACTAATGAGTTGAAGCATTTCGATATCGCTTGCTAATTGTGTATATACAACAAAATCGACTTTATACCTAAATATAAGATAACGGAATTCTTTTAAATGCACTGCCGTTATGCCGTTAAGGCTTTATGTAGAATTCAGTAAGATAGAGAGGGTTAATTAACTTAAATATGTTAAACTAATGATTTGAAGCATTTCGATATCGATTGCTTAATATGTAAATACAAGAAAATCGACTTTATACCTAAATAGAAGATTACGGAATTCTTCTAAATGCACTGCCGTATACCGCCGTGGCTATATGCCAAATTCAGATCGTTAAAGAAGGTTTATTAACTTAAATATGTTAAGCTAATGAGTCGAAGCATTTCGATATCGCTTGCTAAATGTGTATATACAAGAAGATCGAATTTATACCTAAATATAAGATAACGGAATTCTTCTAAATGCACTGCCGTTATACCGTTAAGGCTTTATGTAGACTTCAGTAAGCTAAAAAATGTTTATTAACTTAATATGTTAAACTAATGAGTGAAGCATTTCGATGTCGATTGCTAAATGTTTATATACAACAAAATCGACTTTATACCTGAATATAAGATTACGGAATTCTTCCCAAGGCACTGCCGTTATACCGTTATGGCTTTATGTAAACTTCAGTAAGATAAAGAAGGTTAATTAACTTAAATATGTTAAACTAATGATTTGAAGCATTTCGTTATCGATTGCTAAATGTGTATATAAAAGAAAATCGACTTTATATCTAAATATAGATTACGGAATTCTTCTAAATGCACTGCCGTTATCCCGCCATGGCTTTAAGTCATTTTCAATACGTTAAAGAAGGTTAATTAACTTAAATATGTTAAACTAATGATTTGAAGCAATTCGGTATCGCTTGCTAAATGTGTATATACAAGAAAATCGAATTTATACCTAAATATAAGATAATGGAATTCTTCTACATGCACTACCGTTATGCCGCCATGGATTTATGCCAACTTCAGTTTGTTAAAGAAGGTTTATTAACTTAAATATGTTAAACTAATGAGTTGAAGCATCTCGATATCGATTGCTAAATGTGTATATACAACAAAATCGACTTTATACCTAAAAGAAGTTTACGGATTTCTTCCAAATGCACCGCCGTTATACCGTTATGGCTTTATGTAAACTTCAGTAAGATAAAGAAGGTTAATTAACTTAAATATGTTAACTTAAATATGTTAAACTAATGACTTGAAGCATTTCGTTATCGATTGCTAAATGCGTATATACAACAAAATCGACTTTATACCTAAATATAAGATTTCGGAATTCTTCTAAATGCACTGCCGTTGTGCCGCCATGGCTTTATATCAACTTCAATACGTTAAAGAAGGTTAATTAAACTTAAAATGTTAAACTAATGATTTGAAGCATTTTGATATCGCTTGCTAAATATTTATATAGGTTATTATATTGCGCTCGAATGCTGCATTGCAACAACACAGCTTAGCGTATGTCATCACCACGCAACCTTTCGACAGTGGCGCTTAGCAACATCAACACCTCGCGCATATGTTTTCTAAGCTGTCCAACAACGGAACAGTCCGGCGCTTAAGAACACTGCGCAGGCAATTAACCTTACCTATGTGTTTGCCTAGCAACATCGCAACGACGCAGGATAGCGCGTAATTCTATCACCACCCAACAACGGCAACACCTCGCGCATGTGTATGCAGTCTAGGCCGCCAGCAACAGCTCTACCGTGTGCATAGGCTAGCCAAGCAGCCCGCAAAAGCCCAAGTCGGCGCACGAGTTCATCGCTTGCCTAACAACAACTTCACCATGCGCTTGGGTTAGTTAGGTAACCCAGCAACGGTATAATAAAGCACATAAGATCACTGCGCGCAACAATAACAACAACACCTGAAAACCATTAGACGAGAGGGTATTTAAGGCTGCGCTGTTAGCATAACAGGACAGTTCTTCGAGACAACTCATTAGTTAAACCTAACCTGCTTAACTGGCGCCCAACTTACGGGAACGAACATAAAAATAAATCCTTATATAAAGGATATAAAATCGTGCCCACAAATATTTAGCGATTTTAAACAAAAAAAAATCTTTATAAAACGTTAATAATATCCTTAAAAAAAAGAATAACAAATGTGTTTGAAATTTGTGTGAGCTTAAATAAATTTTGCGGTAGACGTGAACAAAATTAATCACTTAAAGTTTGATAAAAAACAGGAGGAAAACCAAAATATTTTACAAAATAAATACTAGTGGATGAACTAAGTGAAAATTGGAGAAGACTGTGGATATTTAGAACTGCTCATTAAAAACAAAATAAAAAACGTTAAAAAAAATCTGAAATAGCTATCTTGCAAAGTGTTAGTTAAATATCTAGTGATCAAATAAGAAGCTGAAAAAAGTAACGAAAATATTTGAAACTGAGTGAAACGAAAAAGCGTGTAATAAACAGAAGAGCTTATAATTAACCTTAAAAGTTGCAAAAATTAAGAAACTCTAAAAACAAAATGAGAATTTCAAAAAAGAACACAAACCTCAATTTTGGGCATCAACGTATCATCGTATCAACAACAAAGAGGACAACATTAATTAGTAGAAAACTACAATAGGACATCCGTGGTTGCCGTAAAATTCCAGAGGTTTCGCAAACACGAATATTTATGACATTTAAGTGTAGATATATGTATTTAACAATTTCTTGTATTTAGTAAAATTATTTCTTTAATAGTCAGCATACCGTTTGTAAGCTTATACAAAAAAATGGATCAAAGTACTGTTATGAGTTTAGTTGAATCGGCGGTAGAAGTGGTCCATCAACATTTCAATAGACAGATTGCGGATTTAACTCAGACAATTCAGAGCATTTTACCTCAAAAAATAGAGGTAAGCCAGGCCTGTAACGATTGTCGAAGGTGTACAAAGTACCCATACCGATCTGAGTTTAATCAAATCTCTACCAGAATTTAGAGGTAAAATTTCAGAATATCCAGCATGGAGAGAAGCGGCGAAGTTCGCGTTAAGTTATTATAATGAAGGATCCGAGTCGTATTATATCGCGATGGGTATTTTACGCAACAAAATAACATCTGCAGCTAACGAAAATCTTAGTGCGTTTAACACGCCACTTAGTTTTAACGCAATAATTTCTAGACTAGATCAATTATATGCAGATAAGCGACCCCTTCACATATTAGAAAATCAACTCAATACGTTGAGGCAGGGAAAAATGTCTATAAACGAGTATTATGACGCGGTTGATAGGCAACTTACACTGGTAGTGAACAAAAATATTGTGACATACAGTGGCAATGAGGGGCTCACCAATGCATTCAACGAGAAGGCAAGGGAAAATGCGTTGAGAGTCTTCATTTCTGACCTCAGACGTCCACTTTGTGACACTCTATTTTCAGCGAACCCATCAGACTTACCCAGCGCCCTTGCCGCAGCACAAGAGTTGCAGCACAATCGGGAAAGGTACCAATTTGCACATACATATGCGACTGGAAGATTGCCACCAGTTTATCCAACTACACCTTTTTCTTCCAATTTTACTAACACAGTCCTTCAACGGAATCAAACAATTCAAAATGGTTCAGTACAAAATTCCATCCCCATGGAGGTTGATGAGGGAAGCTCTTATTTCAGGAGATATCCACAGTTCAGAAACAACCCTGCTGTTCAGTCAAATCGTGATTTCCCACAACAACCAATGCAACGAGGAAATATGTCGAATTCATTCCAGCAGCGGTCACGGCAACAAACCTACAACCTTTCTAAACCTCAACAAGAATACAGCTTTCATAAGAGACCTCATGTTCAGAGTAATAAAATTTCTATACAGGCCCCTTTGCATAAAGTCCAACGGATCAACGCCATGGAAAATGAACCTTACTTCTGTGAAGGGGAAGGTACGAAATTCGAAGAACGACACAGCCATATCCCTTTGAAATCAATTGCTAGATGAAGTAAATTTTTTAGGCTAAAGTCTAACTTGCCGTTCATAACTCGAACTTTACCGAACGGGCAAGTTCTTAATATCTTAATAGACACGGGAACAGCGAAAAACTATATAAAGAAATATAAATTCCTGAAAGGTATAACCAAAATAAATGACCCCTTTCATCTAAAATCTATAAATGGGGTAAATAAAATTTCCGAAAAATGTAAAGTCAATATTATAGGAACAACGGACACCTTTTATATCTTACCGCAATTAGATTCTTTTGATGGAATCATCGGATATGATTTATTGAAAGATTTCCATGCCATAATTGACACAAAAGCTGGACTCATTTTCCATAAAAATGGAAAAGAGGTTCTCAACTTTTTCAGTGTCAACAAGTAAACATGACAATAGAAATGCCTTGCAGTATAGAAACACTTATTAAACGTAATTTTAATGCATTTGCGAATCCTAATAGATCACTTCCATATAACACAAACGTAATAGCAACAATAGATACTATAACCGACAATCCCCATTTATTCAAGAAGCTACCCTTACCCAATATCCGCGGCAAATTTTATAAACAAGGAAATAGAATCTCTACTTAAGATGGCATAATTAGAAAATCATACTCACCCTATAACTCACCTGTTCATGTAGTTTCGAAAAAGGGCTTAGACGATGAAGGGAAACAAAATTTAAGAATGGTCATCGATTTTCGAAAGCTAAATGAACAAACTATATCGGATAAATACCCGATCCCAGACACTAGCGTAATACTTTCAAATTTGGGAAATCGAAATTATTTACCACACTCGATCTGAAGTCTGGCTTTCATCAGATTTGCCTTTCAGAAAAAGATAGGTGCAAAACAGCTTTCAGCGTAAACAACGGCAAGTATGAATTTTGTCGATTGCCCTTTGGCTTAAAAAATGCACCAAGCATATTCCAGAGGGCCATAGATGACGTTTTACGGGAAGGTATTGGGAAAATATGCCATGTTTACGTTGATGACATCATAGTTTTCTCTTCTGATGAAAATTCACACTATAAACACGTTGATGCCATATTAAAAAAAAATTGAGGGAGCAGGAATGCGAGTGTCCTTAGAGAAAACCAAATTTTTAAAAGAGGAAGTCGAATTCTTAGGTTTCAGCGTCTCATACAAAGGTATCCGAACATGCCCCAGCAAAGTCGAGGCAATCCTAAATTATCAAGAGCCGAAATCATTGAGATCCTTACGTTCGTTTTTGGGTCTTTCCGGTTATTACCGCAGATTTATAAAGGACTATGCCCATATATCTAAACCCCTTACAAAATATTTAAGAGGTGAAAATGGCCATGTTAATAGTAGGCATTTTAAAAAAATTAATATATCACTCGACGAAGATGCAATCGCTGCCTTTAATAAGCTTAAGAGTATTTTGGCTTCAGAAGATGTCCTTCTTCAACATCCAGATTACACTAAGCCATTCGAAATAACCACAGATGCTTCTTCCGTCGCCTTAGGTGCTGTACTTTCCCAAAATGGTAAGCCGATAACAATGATATCTCGTACTTTATCTAAAACAGAGGAAAACTACGCCACGAACGAACGCGAGCTTCTGCAATAGTTTGGGCCTTTCAAAAGTTAAGGCATTATTTGTACGGTATCAAAAACATTCACATTTACACGGACCATCAACCATTGACGTTTGCCATATCGGCTAGAAATCCTAATTCAAAAATTAAAAGGTGGACTGCATTTATAAACTCGTTTGCACCAAAATACTTCTATAAACCTGGCAAAGAGAACAAAGTGGCCGACGCACTTTCACGCCAGTACATTCACAACCTTGACGACTCAATATCAACGGCTCACAGCGAGATTTCTCTTTCAGGTGTAATAAAAAGCATCAAAAATCCTGTCAACCAATTTAAAGCCCAATTAGTACTCTTACCATCCGAAGTTAACAGCAAGTCTACGAAAATTTTATTTCAAAAACTCATTAGACATACCATAAATTTTAAAAGCGCAGAATTTCTTTTACAAACCATACGGGAAAAGATAAATCCAAACGTAGTTAATGGAATCTATTGTGAACTTGAGACTTTAGGCCGAGTACAATCATTACTTCTGTCAAACTTTCCAGGTGTAAAATTCGTGCACACCGAAAAATTAGTAATAGATCAGATCAAAAAAGAAGATCAAATCGAGGCTGCTACCATGGAACATAATAGAGCTCACCGCTCAATCCAAGAGAACTACAAACAATTGATTTCAGAATATTTTTTTCCAGAAATTAAGAAGACTTTAACAACAATAGCCAAGAATTGTAGAACATGTTTGGAAAACAAATACAATAGACACCCACCAAAAACAGAAGTAGGCAGAACACCAATACCAGAATATCCCGGACAAATCCTTCACATGGATATATTTTCTGTAGACAGATTTCATTTCTTTACCTGTATAGATAAATTTTCTAAATTCACAGTCACAATTCCGATCGATTCCAGATCAACAATTGATATAAAAAGTGCACTGCTAATCTTACTAAACAAGTTTAGAAAAACGAAGTTAATTGTTTCCGATAATGAAAAATCCTTTCATTCGAATACAGTAGTCAATTTGTTGAAAGATCAATTCGGAATCGAGCAATTTTTTTATACCAACCTTACATAGTTAAAGTAATGGCCAAATAGAGAGAACGCATTCTACCTTGGCAGAAATCGCACGATGTATAAAAGCAGAACAAAACATAACGGATATTAAAGAATTAATCTTACTTGCAACGCATAAGTATAACAACTCAATACATTCGACCGTCGATGCCAAACCGATAGATATAAATAAATAATTTTTCAAAAGATCACCTAGACTCAATTAAGGTAGCACTACATACTGCTTAAGAAAATATTATTAAAAAATCTAAAGTTGACCAAGGACGTTTAAAGAAGGTGAAAAAGTTTACGTTCGCCGCAATAAACGACTTGGAAATAAATTAAATAAGATTTACGTTGAAAACGTCGTACAGAAGGATTTAGGAACAATCGTGTTATAAATGGTAAAAAAGTACACAAAGATAATATACGCTGATGATCACCATCACAAATCGACAAGTCAAATTGTTCATGAAAAATATTTTCTGCAAGTTCTGTTTAAGACTTTATACTTTTTTTTTAATTTTCAAAGAATTCAACTACTTCTACCAACGATACTAGAAATTTATTTAATTAAAAGGAAATATTATTCAAGGTTAACTACAAAAATGAAAAACATGCTATGTAAAAATACAACAATCGCAAGTAAAATTATAAAAGAGCAAAATCATTTGGTAAGGAAATAGCATTAATAATTTATGCTTATTTTGCTTAAACTTAATAATTTTCATTTAATTCCTGAAGATGTTACTTAATTTTTTGTGAAATACTTATCTTTGTTAAGTTACAAGCTACAAAAGTACGTATGTAAATGTACGGAAAGTATCCAACAGAACATTATTTAAATTGTGTAGAAAAATTTAAATTTCTATGAGTTATAAGAACTTAAGTAAATATTTCCAAGTCATTAGGTTAAGCAAAATTGAACTGATATGGTTGTATTAGTTTTTGCAAAATAGTTAGTTTTGCTAAACAACATAAGGTACAAAATGGAAACCATACACGATTCGTAGTAAACGTACATATGTATACGGAAAACATCATTTTCAACAGAAAATTCTTAAAAAAAAAATGTTGCAAAACAATTTCTCTCTAAATCACTAGGTTAAGTAATAACTGAATTTTTACTATTGTATTATATTTTTTTGTAAATTTCTTATTTTGACTCAAACGATATAAGATTCAAAATGAACATGACATACTATTAATTGTAAACGTACATATGTATACGGAAAACATCATTTTCAACAGAAATTCTTAAAAAAATGTTGCAAAACAATTTCTCTCTAAATCACTAGGTTAAGTAATAACCGAATTTTTACTATTGTATTATATTTTTTTTGTAAAATTTCTTATTTTGACTCAAACGATATAAGATTCAAAATGAACATGACATACTATTAATTGTAAACGTACATATGTATACGGAAAACATCATTTTCACAGAAAATTCTTAAAAAATGTTGCAAAACAATTTCTCTCAAAATCACTAGGTTAAGTAAAAACTGAATTTTACTATTGTATTATATTTTTTTGTAAAATTGCTTATTTTGACTCAAACGATATAAGATTCGAAAGGAACATGACATACTATTAATTGTGAACGTACATATGTATGTATGCGGAAAACGTAATTTTCAAATATATATTGCTTAAGAATTTTGTATAAAAATATACATATATTTACATGGCAACGTTGTCAGAAAAATAACTTAATATTTATAAGTCAGCGGGTAAGCAGAAATTGGATTACATTATTACGTTAGTTAAAACAAAAAACCCGTCGGATCAGGGACGTTCCGTATTTAAGAGGGGGAGGAGTTATTATATTGCGCTCGAATGCAGCATTGCAACAACACAGCTTAGCGTATGTCATCACCACGCAACCTTTCGACAGCGGCGCTTAGCAACATCAACACCTCGCGCATATGTTTTCTAAGCTGTCCAACAACGGAACAGTCCGGCGCTTAAGAACACTGCGCAGGCAATTAACCTTACCTATGTGTTTGCCTAGCAACATCGCAACGACGCAGGATAGCGCGTAATTCTATCACCACCCAACAACAGCAACACCTCGCGCATGTGTATGCAGTCTAAGCCGCCCAGCAACAGCTCTACCGTGTGCACAGGCTAGCAAGCAGCCCGCCAAAAGCCCAATTCGGCGCACGAGTTCATCGCTTGCCTAACAACAACTTCACCATGCGCTTGGGTTAGTTAGGTAACCCAGCAACGGTATAATAAAGCACATAAGATCACTGCGCGCAACAATAACAACAACACCTGAAAACCATCAGACGAGAGGGTATTTAAGGCTGCGCTGTTAGCATAACAGGACAGTTCTTCGAGGACAACTCATTAGTTAAACCTAACCTGCTTAACTTATACAAGAAAATCGACTTTATACTTAAATATAAGATTACGGAACTCTTCCAAATGCACTGCCGTTATGCCGTTAAAGCTTTTGTAGACTTCAGTAAGACAATGAGGATTAATTAACTTAATTATGTTAAACTTATGATTTGAAGCATTTCGATATCGATTGCTAAATGTGTATATACAAGAAAATCGACTTTATACCTAAATATAAGATTACGGAATTCTTCTAAATGCACTGCCGTTATACCGTTAAGGCGTTATGTAGACTTCAGTATGCTAAAAAAATGTTTATTAAATTATAATGTTAAACAAATGATTTGAAGCATTTCGATATCGATAGCTCAATGTGTATATACAAGAAAATCGATTTTATACCTAAATATAAGATTACGGAATTCTTCTACATCCACCGCCGTTATGCCAACTTCAGATCGTTAAAGAAGGTTTATTAACTTAAATATGTTAAGCTAATGAGTTGAAGCATCTCGATATCGATTGCTAAATGTGTATATACAACAAAATCGACTTTATACCTAAATACAAGATTACGGAATTCTTCTAAATGCAGTGCCGTTATGCCGCCATGGCTTTATATCAACTTCAATACGTTAAAGAAGATAAATTAACTTAAATATGTTAAACTAATGATTTGAAGCATTTCGATATCGCTTGCTAAATGTTTATATACAAGAAAATCGACGTCACACCTAAGTAGAAGATTACGTAATTCTTCTAAATGCACTGCCGTTATGCCGCCATGGCTTTATATCAACTTCAATACGTTAAAGGAGGTTTATTAACTTAAATATGTTAAACTAATGAGTTGAAGCATTTCGATATCGCTTGCTAAATGTGTATATACATCAAAATCGACTTTATACCTAAATATAAGATTACGGAATTCTTCTAAATGCACTGCCGTTATGCCGCCATGGCTTTATATCAACTTCAGTACGTTAAAGAAGGTTAATTAACTTAAATATGTTAAACTAATGATTTGAAGCATTTCGATATCGCTTGCTAACTGTGTATATACAAGAAAATCGAATTTATACCTAAATATAAAATTATAACATTACGGAATTCTTCTAAATGCACTGGCGTTATGCCGCCATGGCTTTATGCAAACTTCAGTTCGTTAAAGAAGGTTTATTAACTTAAATATGTTAAACTAATGAGTTGAAGCATTTCGATATCGCTTGCTCAATGTGTATATACAACAAAATCGACTTTATACCTAAATATAAGATTACGGAATTCTTCTAAATGCACTGCCGTTATGCCGCCATGGCTTTATATCATTTTCAATACGTTAAAGAACGTTAATTAACTTAAATATGTTAAACTAATGATTTGAAGCATTTCGATATCGCTTGCTAAATGTGTATATACGAGAAAATCGACTTTATACCTAAATATAAGATTACGGAATTCTTCTAAATGCACTGCCGTTATGCCGCCATAGCTTTATATCAACTTCAATACGTTAAAGAAGGTTAATTAACTTAAATATGTTAAACTAATGATTTGAAGCATTTCGATATCGCTTGCTATATGTGTATATACAAGAAAATCGAATTTATACCCAAATATAAGATAACGGGATTCTTCTAAATGCACTGCCGTTATACCGTTAAGGCTTTATGTAGACTTCCGTAAGCTAAAAAATGTTTATTAATTTAATATGTTAAACTAATGATTTGAAGCATTTCGATATCGATATCTAAATGTGTATATAAAAGAAAATCGACTTTATACCTAAATATAAGATTACGGAATTCTTCTAAATGCACGGTCGTTATGCCGCCATGGCTTTATATCATCTTCATTACGTTAAAGAAGGTTAATTAACTTAAATATGTTAAACTAATGATTTGAAGCATTTCGATATCGATTGCTAAATGTGTATATACAACAAAATCGACTTTATACCTAAATATAAGATTACGAAATTCTTCCAAATGTACTGTCATTATGCCGCCATGGCTTTATATCAACTTCAGTAAGATAAAGAAGTTAATTAACATAAATATGTTAAACTAATGATTTGAAGCATTTCGATATCGATTGCTAAATTTGTGTATACAAGAAAATCGACTTTATACCTAAATTTAAGATTACAGAATTCTTCTACATGCACTGCCGTTATGCCGCCATGGCTTTATGCCAACTTCAGCTCATTAAAGAAGGTTTATTAACTTAAATATGTTGAACTAATGAGTTGAAGCATTTCGATATCGATTGCTAAATGTGTATATACAACAAAATCGACTTTATACCTAAATATAAGATTACGGAATTCTTCTAAATGCAGTGCCGTTATGCCGCCATGGCTTTATATCAACTTCAATACGTTAAAGAAGATTAATTAACTTAAATATGTTAAACTAATGATTTGGAGCATTTCGTTATCGATTGCTAAATGTTTATATACAAGAAAATCGACTTCATACCTAAGTATAAGATTACGTAATTCTTCTAAATGCACTGCCGTTATGCCGCCATGGCTTTATATCAATTTCAATACGTTAAAGAAGGTTTATTAACTTAAATATGTTAAACTAATGAGTTGAAGCATTTCGATATCGCTTGCTAAATGTGTATATACATCAAAATCGACTTTATACCTAAATATAAGATGACGGAATTCTTCTAAATGCACTGCCGCTATGCCGCCTAGGCTATATGCACACTTCAGATCGTTAAAGGAAGTTTATTAAAATAAATATGTTAAACTAATGAGTTAAAGCATTTCGATATCGATTGCTAAATTTGTGTATACAAGAAAATCGACTATATACCTAAATTTAAGATTACAGAATTCTTCTACATGCACTGCCGTTATGCCGCCATGGCTTTATGCCAACTTCAGCTCATTAAAGAAGGTTTATTAACTTAAATATGTTGAACTAATGAGTTGAAGCATTTCGATATCGACTGTTAAATGTGTATTTACAACAAAATCGACTTTATACCTTTAATATAAGATTACGGAATTCTTCCAAATGCACTGCCGTTATACCGTTATGGCTTTATGTAAATTTCAGTAAGATAAAGAAGGTTAATTAGCTTAAATATGTTAAACTGATGATTTGAAGCATTTCGTTATCGACTGTTAAATGTGTATTTACAACAAAATCGACTTTATACCTTTAATATAAGATTACGGAATTCTTCCAAATGCACTGCCGTTATACCGTTAAGGCTTTATGTAGACTTCAGTAAGCTAAAAAGTGTTAATTAACTTAATATGTTAAACTAATGAATTGAAGCATTTCGTTATCGATTGCTAAATGTGTAAATCCAAGAAAATCGACTTTATACCTAAATATAAGATTACGGAATTCTTCTAAATGCACTGCCGTTATACCGTTATGGCTTTATGTAAACTTCAGTAAGATAAAGAAGGTTAATTAGCTTAAATATGTTAAACTGATGATTTGAAGCATTTCGTTATCGACTGTTAAATGTGTATTTACAACAAAATCGACTTTATACCTTTAATATAAGATTACGGAATTCTTCCAAATGCACTGCCGTTATACCGTTATGGCTTTATGTAAATTTCAGTAAGATAAAGAAGGTTAATTAACTTAAATATATTAAACTTATGATTTGAAGCATTTCGATATCGCTTGCTAAACGTGTATATACAAGAAAATCGACTTTATACCTAAATATAAGATAACGGAATTCTTCTACATGCACTGCCGTTATACCGTTAAGGCTTTATGTAGACTTCAGTAAGCTAAAAAGTGTTAATTAACTTAATATGTTAAACTAATGATTTGAAGCATTTCGTTATCGATTGCTAAATGTGTATATAAAAGAAAATCGACTTTATACCTAAATATAAGATTACGGAATTCTTCTAAATGCACTGCTGTTATACCGTTAAGGCTTTATGTAGACTTCAGTAAGAGAGAGAGGGTTAATTAACTTAAATATATTAAACTAATGATTTGAAGCATTTCGATATCGCTTGCTAAACGTGTATATACAAGAAAATCGACTTTATACCTAAATATAAGATAACGGAATTCTTCTACATGCACTGCCGTTATACCGTTAAGGCTTTATGTAGACTTCAGTAAGCTAAAAAGTGTTAATTAACTTAATATGTTAAACTAATGATTTGAAGCATTTCGTTATCGATTGCAAAATGTGTATATAAAAGAAAATCGACTTTATACCTAAATATAAGATTACGGAATTCTTCTACATGCACTGCCGTTATACCGTTAAGGCTTTATGTAGACTTCAGTAAGCTAAAAAGTGTTAATTAACTTAATATGTTAATCTAATGATTTGAGGCATTTCGATATCGTTTCCTAAATATGTAAATACAAGAAAATCAACTTTACACCTAAATAGAAAATTACGGAATTCTTCTGAATGCACTGCAGTTACACCGTTAAAGCTTTATGTAGACTTCAGTGCGTTAAAGAAAGTTTATTAACTTAAATATGGTAAACTAATGATTTGAAGCATTTCGATATCGATTGCTAAATGTGTATTTACAAGAAAATCGACTACATACCTAAATATAAGATTACGGAATTCTTCTAAATGCACTGCCGTTATGCCGCCATGGCTTTATATCAACTTCAATACGTTACAGAAGGGTAATTAACTTAAATATGTTAAACTAATGATTTGAAGCATTTCGATATTGCTTGCTAAATGTGTATATACTCGAAAATCGGCTTTATACCTAAATACAAGATTACGGAATTCTTCTAAATGCACTGCCGTTATGCCGCCTGGCTTTTATAAACTTCAATACGTTAAAGGAGGTTAATTAACTTAAATATATTAAACTAATGATTTGAAGCATTTCGATATCGCTTGCTAAACGTGTATATACAAGAAAATCGACTTTATACCTAAATATAAGATAACGGAATTCTTCTACATGCACTGCCGTTATACTTGCTAACTTCAGTACTAAAAAGGTTTATTAACTTAATATTTAAACTAATGATTTGAAGCATTTCGATATCGTTCTAAATGTGATATACAAGAAAATCGATTTATACCTAAATAAAAGATACGGAATTCTTCTACATGCACTGCCGTAATGCCGCCGTGGCTATATGCAACTTCAATCGTTAAAGAAGGTTTATTACTTAAATTTTAAGATAATGATTGAAGCATTTCGATATCGTTGCTAAATGTGTATATACAAGAAAATCGACTTTATACCTAAATATAAGATAACGGAATTCTTCTACATGCACTGCCGTAATGCCGCCATGGCATATAAACTCAGATCGTTAAAGAAGGTTTATTAACTTAAATATTTAAACTAATGATCGAAGCATTTCGATATCGCTTGCTAAATGTGTATTACAAGAAAATCGAATTATACCTAAATTAAATAACGGAATTCTTCTAATGCACTGCCGTTATGCCGCCATGGCTATCAACTTATCGTTAAAGAAGGTTATTACTTAAATTTTAAACTATGATTTGAAGCATTTCGATATCGTTGCTAAATGTGATATACAAGAAAATCGACTTTATACCTAAATATAAGATTACGGAATTCTTCTACATGCACTGCCGTTATGCCGCCATGGCTTATATCAACTTCAATACGTTAAAGAAGGTTTAATTAACTTAAATATGTTAAACTAATGATTTGAAGCATTTCGATATCGCTTGCTAAATGTGTATATACAAGAAAATCGACTTTATACCTAAATATAAGATAACGGAATTCTTCTACATGCACTGCCGTAATGCCGCCATGGCACTATGCCAACTTCAGTCGTTAAAGAAGGTTTATTAACTTAAATATATTAAACTAATGAGTTGAAGCATTTCGATATCGCTTGCTAAATGTGCATATACAAGAAAATCGAATTATACCTAAATATAAGATAACGGAATTCTTCTACATGCACTGCCGTTATGCCGCCATGGCTCTATATCAACTTCAATACGTTAAAGAAGGTTAATTACTTAAATATGTTAAACTAATGATTTGAAGCATTTCGATATCGATTGCTAAATGTGTATATACAAGAAAATCGACTTTATACCTAAATATAAGATAACGGAATTCTTCTACATGCACTGCCGTTATGCCGCAATGGCTTTATATAAACTTCAATACGTTAAAGAAAGTTAATTAACTTAAATATGTTAAACTAATGATTTGAAGCATTTCGATATCGATTGCTAAATGTGTATATACAAGAAAATCGACTTATACCTAAATGTAAGATTACGGAATTCTTCTACATGCACTGCCGTAATGCCGCCATGGCATATGCCAAAATTCAGGGCGTTAAAGAAGGTTTATTATCTTAAATATATTAAACTTATGAGTTGAAGCATTTCGATATCGCTTGCTAAATGTGCATATACAAGAAAATCGAATTATACCTAAATATAAGATAACGGAATTCTTCTAAATGCACTGCCGTTATGCCGCCATGGCTTTATATCAACTTCAGTAAGCTAAAAAATGTTTATTAATTTAAAATGTTAAACCAATGATTTCAAGCATTTCGATATCGATTGATAAATGTGTATATACAAGAAAATCAAATTTATACCTAAATATGAGATATCGGATTCACTGCCGTTATGCCGTTAAGGCTTTATGTAGACTTCAGTAAGAGAGAGAGGGTTAATTTACTTAAATATGTTTATCTAATGATTTGAGGCATTTCGATATCGATTCCTAAATATGTAAATACAAGAAAATCAACTTTATACCTAAATAAAAGATTACGGAATTCTTCTACATGCACTGCTGTAATACCGCCGTGGCTATATGCCAAATTCAGATCGTTAAAGAAGGTTTATTAACTTAAATATGTTAAGCTTATGAGTTGAAGCATCTCGATATCTATTGCTAAATATGTATATACAACAAAATCGACTTTATACCTAAATATAAGATTACGGAATTCTTCCAAGTGCACTGCCGTTATACCGTTAAGGCTCTATGTAAACTTCAGTAGGATAAAGAAGGTTAACTAACTTAAATATGTTAAACTAATGATTTAAAGCATTTCAATATCGCTTGCTAATTGTGTATATACAAGAAAATCGAATTATACCTAAATATAAGATAACGGAATTCTTCCAAGTGCACTGCCGTTATACCGTTATGGCTTTATGTAAACTTCAGTAAGCTAAAAAATGTTTATTAATTTAAAATGTTAAACTAATGATTTCAAGCATTTCGATATCGATTGATAAATGTGTAAAACCAAGAAATTTGACTTTATGCCTAAATATAAGATAACGGAATTCTTCTATATGCACTGCCGTAATTCCGCCGTGGCTATATGCCAAATTCAGATCGTTAAAGAAGGTTAATTAACTTAAATATGTTAAACTAATGAGTTGAAGCATCTCGATATCGATTGCTAAATGTGTATATACAAGAAAATCGAATTTATACCTAAATATGAGATATCGGATTCACTGCCGTTATGCCGTTAAGGCTTTATGTAGACTTCAGTAAGAGAGAGAGGGTTAATTTACTTAAATATGTTTATCTAATGATTTGAGGCATTTCGATATCGATTCCTAAATATGTAAATACAAGAAAATCAACTTTATACCTAAATAGAAAATTACGGAATTCTTCTGAATGCACTGCAGTTACACCGTTAAGGCTTTATGTAGACTTCAGTGCGTTAAAGAACGTTTATTAACTTAAATATGTTAAACTAATGATTTGAAGCATTTCGATATCGATAGCTAAATGTGTATAACCAAGAAAATCGACTTTATACCTAAACATAAGATTACGGAATTCTTCTAAATGCATTGCCGTTATGCCGCCATGGCTTTATATCAACTTCAATAGGTTAAAGAAGGTTAATTAACTTAAATATGTTAAACTAATGATTTGAAGCATTTTGCTATCGCTTGCTAAATGTGTATATACTCGAAAATCGACTTTATACCTAAATACAAGATTACGGAATTCTTCTAAATGCACTGCCGTTATGCCGCCATGGCTTTATATAAACTTGAATACGTTAAAGAAGGTTAATTAACTTAAATATATTAAACTAATGATTTGAAGCATTTTGATATCGCTTGCTAAATGTGTATATACAAGAAAATCGACTTTATACCTAAATATAAGATAACGGAATTCTTCTACATGCACTGCCGTTATACCGTTAAGGCTTTATGTAGACTTCAGTAAGCTAAAAAATGTTTATTAACTTAATATGTTAATTTAATGATTTGAAGCATTTCGATATCGATATCTAAATGTGTATATAAAAGAAAATCGACTTTATACCTAAATATAAGATTACGGAATTCTTCTACCTGCACTGCCGTTATGCCGCCGTGGCTATATGTCCACTTCAGATCGTTAAAGAAGGTTTATTAACTTAAATATGTTAAGATAATGAGTTGAAGCATTTCGATAACGCTTGCTAAATGTGTATATACAAAAAAATCGATTTTATACCTAAATATAAGATAACGGAATTCTTCTACATGCACTGCCGTTATACCGTTAAGGCTTTATGTAGACTTCAGTAAGCTAAAAAATGTTTATTAACTTAATATGTTAAACTAATGATTTGAAACATTTCGATATCGATATCTAAATGTGTATATAAAAGAAAATCTGCTTTATACCTAAATAAAAGATTACGGAATTCTTCTACATGCACTGCCGTAATACCGCCGTGGCTATATGCCAAATTCAGATCGTTAAAGAAGGTTTATTACCTTAAACATGTTAAGCTAATGAGTTGAAGCATCTCGATATCGATCGCTAAATGTGTATATACAACAAAATCGACTTTATACCTAAATATAAGATTACGGAATTCTTCCAAGTGCACTGCCGTTATACCGTTATGGCTTTATGTAAACTTCAGTAGGAAAAATAAGGTTAATTAACTTAAATATGTTAAACTATTGATTTGAAGCATATCGATATCGCTTGCTAAATGTGTTTATACATGAAAATCGAATTATCCCTAAATATAAGATAACGGAATTCTTCCAAGTGCACTGCCGTTATACCGTTATGGCTTTATGTAAACTTCAGTAAGCTACAAAATGTTTATTAAATTAATATGTTAAACTAATGATTTGAAGCATTTCGATATCGATATCTAATTGTGT
Source organism: Bactrocera correcta (assembly GCA_027475135.1). Taxonomy (NCBI): domain Eukaryota; kingdom Metazoa; phylum Arthropoda; class Insecta; order Diptera; family Tephritidae; genus Bactrocera; species Bactrocera correcta. Next base: position 76,784,604 of record CM050327.1, read on the forward strand.
ATATAAAAGAAAATCGACTTTATACCTAAATAAAAGATAACGGAATTCTTCTACATGCACTGCCGTAATGCCGTCGTGGCTATATGCCAAATTCAGATCGTTAAAAAAGGTTAATTAACTTAAATATGTTAAACTAATGGCTTGAAACATTTCGTTATCGATTGCTAAATGTGTATATACAAGAAAATCGACTTTATACCTAAATATAAGATAACGGAATTCTTCTAAATGCACTGCCGTGATACCGTTAAGGCTTTATGTAGACTTCAGTAAGCTAAAAAATGTTTATAAACTTAAATATGTTAAACTAATGATTTGAAACATTTCGATATCGATATCTTAATGTGTATATACAAGAAAATCGACTTTATACCTAAATATAAGATTATGGAATTCTTCTACATGCACTGCCGTTATGCCTCCATGGCTGTATGCCCACTTCAGATCGTTAAAGAAGGTATATTAACTTAGATATGATAAATTAATGAGCTGAAGCTTTTCTATATCGATTGCTAAATGTGTATATACAAGAAAACCGATTTTATACCTAAATATAAGATTACGGAATTCACCCAAACATACTGCTGTTATGCCGCTATGGCTTTATGTAAACTTCAGTAAGATAAAGAAGGTAAATTAACCTAAATATGCTAAACCTGTTATTTGAAGCATTTCGATATCGGTTGCTAAATGTGCATATACAACAAAATCGACTTTATACCTAAATATAAGATTACGGAATTCTTCTAAATGCACTGCCGTTATGCCGCCATGGCTTTATATCAACTTCAATACGTTGAAGAATTTTAACTAACTTAAATATGTTAAACTAATGATTTGAAGCATTTCGATATCGCTTGCTAAATGAGTCTATTCAAGAAAATCGAATTTATACCTAAATACGAGATCACGGAATTCTTAAATGCACTGCAGTTATACCGTTAAGGCTTTATGTAGACTTAAGTAAGATAAAAAGGGTTAATTAACTTAAATATGTTAAACTAATGATTTGAAGCATTTCGATATCAATTGCTAAATGTGTTTATACAAAAAAATGGATTTTATACCTAAATATAAAACAACGGAATTCTTCTACATGCACTGCTGTTATGCCGCCATGGCTTCATGTCACCTTCGGTAGGTTAAAGAAAGTAATTCACCTTAAATATGTTAAACTAATGATTTGAAGCATTTCGATATCGATTGCTAAATGTGCTAGTACAAGACACTTGACTTTATACCTAAACATAGGATAACGGAATTCTTCCAAATGCACTGCCGTTATACCGCCATGGCTTTATGTTAACTTCAGTTAGTTAAAGAAGGTTTATTATCTTAACTACGTTAAACCAGTTATTTGAAGCATTTCGATATCGATTGCTTAATGCATATATACAAGAAAATCGATTATACCTAAATATAAGATTACGGAATTCTTCTACATGCACTGCCGTTATGCCGCCATGGCTTTGTGTTAACTTCGGTTTAAAGTAGGTTTTTTAACTTAAATATGTCAAACTAATGATTTGAAGCATTTCGATATCGATTGCTAAAAGAGTATATACAAGAAAATCGACTTTATAGCTAAATATAAGATTACGGAATTCTTCTAAATGCACTGCCGTTATGTAGTTATGGCTTTATGTAGACTTAAGTAAGATAAAGAGGATTAATTAACTTAAATATGTTAAACTAATGATTTGAAGCATTTCCATATCAATTGCTAAATGTGTTTATACAAAAAAATGGATTTTATACTTAAATATAAAACAACGGAATTCTTCTACATGCACTGCCGTTATGCCGCCATGGCTTCATGTCACCTTCGGTAGGTTAAAGAAAGTAATTCACCTTAAATATGTTAAACTAATGATTTGAAGCATTTCGATATCGATTGCTAAATGTGCTAGTACAAGAAACTTGACTTTATACCTAAACATAGGATAACGGAATTCTTCCAAATGCACTGCCGTTATACCGCCATGGCTTTATGTTAACTTCAGTTAGTTAAAGAAGGTTTATTAACTTAACTATGTTAAACCAGTTATTTGAAGCATTTCGATATCGATTGCTTAATGCATATATACAAGAAAATCGATTATACCTAAATATAAGATTACGGAATTCTTCTACATGCACTGCCGTTATGCCGCCATGGCTTTGTGTTAACTTCGGTTTAAAGTAGGTTTTTTAACTTAAATATGTCAAACTAATGATTTGAAGCATTTCGATATCGATTGCTAAAAGAGTATATACAAGAAAATCGACTTTATAGCTAAATATAAGATAACGGAATTCCTCTACATGCACTGCCGTTATGCCGCCATGGATTTATGCCAACTTCAGTTCGTTAAAGAAGGTTTATTAACTTAACTATGTTAAACTAATGAGTTGAAGCATCTCGGTATCGATTGCTAAATGTGTATAAACAACAAAATCGACTTTATACCTAAATATAAGTTTACGGAATTCTTCCAAATGCACTGCCGTTATACCGTTAAGGCTTTTGTAGACTTCAGTAAGACAAAGAGGATTAATTAACTTAAATATGTTAAACTTATGATATAAGATTCCGGAATTCTTCCATATGAACTGTCGTTATGCCACCATGGCTTTGTATCACCTTCAATACGTTAAAGAAGGTTAATTATTCTAAATATGTTAAACTAATGGTTTGAAGCATTTCGATATCGATTGCTAAATGTGCAAATACAAGAAAATCGACTTTATACCTAAATCTAAAATTATAACATTACGTAATTCTTCTAAATGCACTGCCGCTATACCGTTAAGGCTTTATGTAGACTTCAGTAAGCTACAAAATGTTTATTAACTTAATATGCTAAACAAATGATTTGAAGCATTTCGATATCGATTGAAAAATGTGTATATACAAGAAAATCGACTTTATGCATAATATAAGATTACGGAATTCTTCTACATCCACTGCCGTTATGCCAACTTCAGATCGTTAAAGAAGGTTTATTAACTTAAACATGTTAAACTAATGAGTTCAAGCATTTCGATGTCGATTGCTAAATGCGTATATACAACAAAACCGACTTAATACCTAAATATAAGATTACGGAACTCTTCCAAATGCACTGCCGTTATGCCGTTAAGGCTTGTGTAGATTTCAGTAAGATAAAGAGGGTTAATTTACTTAAATATGTTAAACTAATGATTTGAGGCATTTCAGTATCGATTGCTAAATGTGTAAATATAAGAAAATCGAATATATACTTAAATGTAAGATTACGGAATTCTTCTACATGCACTGTCGTTATGCCGCCATGGCTTTATATCTCTTTCATTACGTTAAAGAAAGTTAATTAACTTAAATATGTTAAACTAATGATTTGAAGATTTTCGATATCGATTGCTAAATGTGTAAATACAAGAAAATCGACTTTATACCTAAATAAAAGATCACGAAATCCTTCTACATGCACTGCCGTAATACCGCCGTGGCTATATGCCAAATTCAGATCGTTAAAGAAGGTTTATTAACTTAAATATGTTAAACTAATGAGTTGAAGCATCTCGATATCGATTGCTAAATGTGTATATACAACAAAATCGACTTTATACCTAAATATAACATTACGGAATTCTTCCAAATGCACTGCCTTTATACCGGCTTTATGTAAACTTCAGTAGAATAAAGAAGGTTAATTAACTTAAATATGTTAAAGTAATGATTTGAGGCATTTCGATATCGCTTGCTAAATGTGTATATACAAGAAAATCGTATTTATACCTAAATATAAGATAACGGAATTCTTCTAAATGCACTGCCGTTATACCGTTAAATCTTTATGTAGACTTCAGTAAGCTAACAAATGTTTATTAATTTAATATGTTAAACTAATGATTTGAAGCATTTCGATATCGATATCTAAATGTGCATATAAAAGAAAATCGACTTTATACCTAAATAAAAGATTACGAAATCCTTCAACATGCACTGCCGTAAAACCGCCGTGGCTATATGACAAATTCAGATCGTAAAAGAAGGTTTATTAACTTAAATATGTTAAGCTAATGAGTTGAAGCATCTCGATATCGATTGCTAAATGTGTATGAACAACAAAATCGACTTTATACCTAAATATAACATTACGGAATTCTTCTACATGCACTGCCGTTATGCCGCCATGGCTTTATGCCAACTTCAGTTCGTTATAGAAGGTTTGATAACTTAAATATGTTAAACTAATGGTTTGAAGCATTTCGATATCGATTGCTAAATGTGCAAATACAAGAAAATCGACTTTATACCTAAATATAAAAATATAACATTACGTAATTCTTCTAAATGCACTGCCGCTATACCGTTAAGGCTTTATGTAGACTTCAGTAAGCTACAAAATGTTTATTAACTTAATGTGTTAAACAAATGATTTGAAACATTTCGATATCGATTGAAAAATGTGTATATACAAGAAAATCGACTTTATGCATAATATAAGATTACGGAATTCTTCTACATCCACTGCCGTTATGCCAACTTCAGATCGTTAAAGAAGGTTTATTAACTTAAACATGTTAAACTAATGAGTTCAAGCATTTCGATGTCGATTGCTAAATGCGTATAAACAACAAAATCGACTTTATACCTAAATATAAGTTTACGGAATTCTTCCAAATGCACTGCCGTTATACCGTTAAGGCTTTTGTAGACTTCAGTAAGACAAAGAGGATTAATTAACTTAAATGTGTTAAACTTATGATTTGAAGCATTTCGATATCGATCGCTTAATGTGTATATACAAGAAAATCGACTTTATACCTAAATATAAGATTACGGAATTCTTCCAAATGAACTGTCGTTATGCCACCATGGCTTTGTATCACCTTCAATACGTTAAAGAAGGTTAATTATTCTTAATATGTTAAACTAATGGTTTGAAGCATTTCGATATCGATTGCTAAATGTGCAAGTACAAGAAAATCGACTTTATACCTAAATATAAAATTATAACATTACGTAATTCTTCTAAATGCACTGCCGCTATACCGTTAAGGCTTTATTTAGACTTCAGTAAGCTACAAAATGTTTATTAATTTAATATGTTAAACTAGTGATTTGAAGCATTTCGATATCGATTGAAAAATGTGTATATACAAGAAAATCGACTTTATGCCTAATATAAGATTGCGGAATTTTTCTACACCCACTGCCGTTATGCCAACTTCAGATCGTTAAAGAAGGTTTATTAACTTAAATATGTTAAACTAATGGGTTGAAGCATTTCGATGTCGATTGCTAAATGCGTATATACAACAAAATCGACTTAATACCTAAATATAAAATTACGGAACTTTTCCAAATGCACTGCCGTTATGCCGTTAAGGCTTTTGTAGATTTCAGTAAGATAAAGAGGGTTAATTTACTTAAATATGTTAAACTAATGATTTGAGGCATTTCAATATCGATTGCTAAATGTGCAAATATAAGAAAATCGAATATATACTTAAATGTAAGATTACGGAATTCTTCTACATGCACTGTCGTTATGCCGCCATGGCTTTATATCTCCTTCATTACGTTAAAGAAAGTTAATTAACTTAAATATGTTAAACTAATGATTTGAAGATTTTCGATATCGATTGCTAAATGTGTAAATACAAGAAAATCGACTTTAAACCTGAATAAAAGATCACGAAATCCTTCTACATGCATGCCGTAATACCGCCGTGGCTATATGCCAAATTCAGATCGTTAAAGAAGGTTTATTAACTTAAATATGTTAAACTAGTGAGTTGAAGCATCTCGATATCGATTGCTTAATGTGTATATACAACAAAATCGACTTTATACCTAAATATAAGATTACGGAATTCTTCCAAATGCACTGCCTTTATACCGGCATTATGTAAACTTCAGTAGGATAAAGAAGGTTAATTAACTTAAGTATGTTGAAGTAATAATTTGAGGCATTTCGATATCGCTTGCTAAATGTGTATATACAAGAAAATCGTATTTATACCTAAATATAAGATAACGGAATTCTTCTAAATGCACTACCGTTATACCGTTAAATCTTTATGTAGACTTCAGTAAGCTAAAAAATGTTTATTAATTTAATATGTTAAACTAATGATTTGAAGCATTTCGATATCGATATCTAAATGTGCATATAAAAGCAAATCGACTTTATACCTAAATAAAAGATTACGAAATCCTTCTACATGCACTGCCGTAATACCGCCGTGGCTATATGACAAATTCAGATCGTTAAAGAAGGTTTATTAACTTAAATATGTTAAGCTAATGAGTTGAAGCATCTCGATATCGATTTTTAAATGTGTATATACAACAAAATCGACTTTATACCTAAATATAAGATTACGGAATTCTTCCAAATGCACTGCTTTTATACCGGCTTTATGTAAACTTCAGTAGGATAAAGATGGTTAATTAACTTAAGTATGTTAAACTAATAATTTGAGGCATTTCGATATCGCTTGCTAAATGTGTATATACGAGAAAATCGTATTTATACCTAACTATTAGATAACGGAATTCTTCTACATCCACTGCCGTTATGCCAACTTCAGATTGTTAAAGAAGGTTTATTAACTTAAACATGTTAAACTAATGAGTTCAAGAATTCTATGTCGATTGCTAAATGCGTATAAACAACAAAATCGACTTTATACCTAAATATAAGTTTACGGAATTCTTCCAAATGCACTGCCGTTATACCGTTAAGGCTTTTGTAGACTTCAGTAAGACAAAGAGGATTAATTATCTTAATTATGTTAAACTTATGATTTGAAGCATTTCGATATCGATTGCTTAATGTGTATATACAAGAAAATCGACTTTATACCTAAATATAAGATTACGGAATTCTTCCAAATGAACTGTCGTTATGCCACCATGGCTTTGTATCACCTTCAATGCGTTAAAGAAGGTTAGTTATTCTAAATATGTTAAACTAATGGTTTGAAGCATTTCGATATCGATTGCTAAATGGGCAAATACAAGAAAATCGACTTTATACCTAAATATAAAATTATAGCATTACGTAATTCTTCTAAATGCACTGCCGCTATACCGTTAAGGCTTTATGTAGACTTCAGTAAGCTACAAAATGTTTATTAATTTAATATGTTAAACTAATGATTTGAAGCATTTCGATATCGATTGAAAAATGTGTATATACAAGAAAGTCGACTTTATGCCTAATATAAGATTGCGGAATTCTTCTACATCCACTGCCGTTATGCCAACTTCAGATCGTTAAAGAAGGTTTATTAACTTAAATATGTTAAACTAATGAGTTGAAGCATTTCGATGTCGATTGCTAAATGCGTATATACAACAAAATCGACTTAATACCTAAATATAAGATTACGGAACTCTTCCAAATGCACTGCCGTTATGCCGTTAAGGCTTTTGTAGATTTCAGTAAGATAAAGAGGGTTAATTTACTTAAATATGTTAAACTAATGATTTGAGGCATTTCAATATCGATTGCTAAATGTGTAAATATAAGAAAATCGAATATATACTTAAATGTAAGATTACGGAATTCTTCTACATGCACTGTCGATATGCCGCCATGGCTTTATATCTCCTTCATTACGTTAAAGAAAATTAATTAACTTAAATATGTTAAACTAATGATTTGAAGCATTTCGATATCGATTGCTAAATGTGTATATACAAGAAAATCGACTTTATACCAAAACATAAGATTACAGAATTCTTCTAAATGCACTGCCGTTATGCCGCCATGGCTTTATGCCAACCTCAGTTCGTTAAAGAAGGTTTATTAACTTAAATATGTTAAACTAATGAGTTGGAGCATCTCGATATCGATTGCTAAATGAGTATATACAACAAAATCAACTTTATACCTAAATATAAGATTACGAAATTCTTCCAGATGAACTGCCGTTATACCGTTATGGCTTTATGTAAACTTCAGTAAGATAAAGAAGGTTAATTAACTTAAATATGTTAAACTAATGATTTGAAGCATTTCGTTATTGATTGCTAAATGTGTATATAAAAGAAAATCGACTTTATACCTAAATATAAGATTACGGAATTCTTCAAAATGCACTGCCGTTATGCCGCCATGGCTTTATATCAACTTCAATACGTTAAAGAAGGTTTATTAACTTAAATATGTTAAACTAATGAGTTGAAGCATTTCGATATCGATTGCTTAATGTGTATATACAAGAAAATCGATTTTATACGTAAATAAAAGATTACGGAATTCACCTAAATATACTGCCGTTATGCCGTTATGGCTTTATTTAAACTTCAGTACGATAAAGAAGATTAATTAACCTAAATATGCTAAACCAGCTATTTGAAGATTTTCGATATCGATTGCAAAATGTGTAAATCCAAGAAAATCGACTACATACCTAAATATAAGATTACGGAATTCTTCTACATGCACTGCCGTTATGGCGCCATGGCTTTATGTTAACTTCAGGCGTTAAAGAAGCTTTATTAACTAAAATATGTTAAACTAAAGATTTGACGCATTTCGATATCGATTGCTAAATGAGTATATACAAGAAAATCGAATTCATACTTAAATATAAGATTACGTAATTCTTCTAAATGCACTGCCGTTATGCCGTTATGGCTTTATATTAACTTCAGTTCGTTAAAGAAGGTTTATTAACTTAAATATGTTAAACCAGTTATTTGAAGCATTTCGATATCGATAGCTTAATGCATATATACAAGAAAATCGACTTTATACCTAAATATAAGACTACGGAATTCTTCCAAATGTACTGTCGTTATGCCGCCATGGCTCTTTATCAACTTCAATACGTTAAAGAAGGTTAATTAACTTAAATATGTTAAACTAAGGATTTGAAGCATTTCGATATCGCTTGCTAAATGTGTATATACAAGAAAATCGAATTTATACCTAAATATAAGATAACTGAATTCTTCTAAATGCACCGCCGTTTTGCCGTTAAGGCTTTATGTAGACTTCAGTGCGTTAAAGAAGGTTTATTAACTTAAATATGTTAAACTAATGATTTGAAGCATTTCGATATCGATTGCTGAATGCGATATACAAGAAAATTGACTTTATACCTAAATATAAGATTACGGAATTCTTCCAAATGTACTGTCATTATGCCGCCATGGCTTTGTATCAACTTCAATACGTTAAAGAAGTTTAATTATTTTAAATATGTTAAACTAATGGTTTGAAGCATTTTGGTATCGCTTGCTAAATGAGTATATACAAGAAAGTCAAATTTATACCTAAATATAAGATAACGGAATTCTTCTAAATGCAGTGCAGTTATACCGTTAAGGCTTTATGTAAACTTCAGTGCGTTAAAGAAGTTTTATTAACTTAAATATGTTAAACTAATGATTTGAAGCATTTCGCTATCGATTGCTAAATGTGTATATACAAGAAAATCGACATTATACCTAGATATAAGATTACGGAATTCTTCTACATGCACTGTCGTTATGCCGCCATGTCTTTATATCAACTTCAATACGTTAAAGAAGGTTAATTAACTTAAATATGTTAAACTAATGATTTGAAGCATTTCGATATCGATTTCTAAATGCATATATACAAGAAAGTCGAATTTATACCCAAATATAAAATTGCGGAATTCTTCTAAATGCAGTGCATGGCTTCATGTCACCTTCGGTAGGTTAAAGAAGGTAATTTTACTTATATATGTTAAACTAATGATTTGAAGCATTTCGATATCGATTGCTTAATGTGCTAGTACAAGAAACTTGACTTTATACCTAAACATAGGATAACGGAATTCTTCCAAATGCACTGCCGTTATTCCGCCATGGCCTTATGTTAACTTCAGTTAGTTAAAGAAGGTTTATTAACTCAAATATGTTAAACCTGTTATTTGAAGCTTTTCGATATCGATTGCTTAATGCATATATACAAGAAAATCGACTTTATACCTAAATATAAGATTATGGAATTCTTCCAAATTACTGTCGTTATGGCGCCATGGCTTCATTTCACCTTCAATACGTTAAAGATGGTTAATTAACTTAAATATGTTAAACTAATGATTTGAAGCATTTTTGTATCGATTTCTAAATGCATATATACAAGAAAATCGACTTTATACCTAAATATAAGATTACGGAATTCTTCCAAATTACTGTCGTTATAGCGCCATGGCTTTATTTCACCTTCAATACGTTAAAGATGGTTAATTAACCCTTATATGTTAAACTAATGATTTGAAGCATTTCGATATCGATTGCTAAATGTGTATATACAAAAAAATCGACTTTATACCTAAATATAAGATTACGGAATTCTTCCAAATGTATTGTCGTTATGCCGCCATGGTTTGTATCAACTTCAATACGTTAAAGAAGGTTAATTATTTTAAATATGTTAAACTAATGGTTTGAAGCATTTCGATATCGACTGCTAAATGCGTAAATACAACAATATCCACTTTATACCTAAATATAAAATTATAACATTACGGAGTTCTTCTAAATGTACTGCCGTTATACCGTTAAGGCTTTATGTAGACCTCATTAAGCTAAAAAATGTTTATTAACTTAATATGTTAAACTAATGATTTGAAGCATTTCGATATCGATTGCTTAATGTGTATATACAAAAAAAAATCGAATGTATACCTAAATATAAGATGTTATGCCGCCATGGCTTTGTGTAAACTTCAGTGCGTTAAAGTAGGTTTGTTAGCTTAAATATGTTAAACTAATGATTTGAAGCATTTCGATATCGATTGCTAAATGAGTATATACAAGAAAATCGACTTCATACCTAAATATAAGATTACGGGATTCTTCCAAATGTACTGTCGTTATGTCGCCATGGCTTTATAGCACCTTCAATACGTTAAAGAAGGTTAATTAACTTAAATATGTTTAACTAATGATTTGAAGATTTTCGAAATCGACTGCTAAATGCATATATACAACAAAATCGACTTTATACCTAAATATAAGATTACGGAATTCTTCCAAATGTACTGTCGTTATGCCGCCATGGCTTAATATCAACTTCAATACGTTAAAGAAGGTTAATTAACTTAAATTTGTTAAACTAATGATTTGAAGCATTTCGATATCGATTGCTAAATGTGTATATACAAAAAAATCGAATTTATACCTAAATATGAGATTACGGAATTCTTCTAAATGCGCTGCCGTTATGCCGCCATGGCTTTGTGTTAACTTCAGTGCGTTAAAGTAGGTTCGTTAACTTAAATATGTTAAACTAATGATTTGAAGCATTTCGATATCGATTGGTAAATTAGTATATACAAGAAAATCGACTTAATACCTAAATATAAGATTACGTAATTCTTCTAAATGCTTTGCCGCTATGCCGTTAAGGCGTTTGTAGACTTCAGTAAGATAAAGAGGGTTAATTAACTTAAATATGTTAAACTAATGATTTGAAGCATTTCGATATCGATTGCTAACTGTGTATATACAAGAAAATCGACTTTATACCTAAATATAAGATTACGGAATTCTTCTAAACGCACTGCCGTTATGCCGTTATGGCTTCATTTTAACTTCAGTTCGTTTAAGAAGGTTTATTAACTTAGATATTTTACACCAGTTATTTGAAGCATTTTGAAATCGATTGCTTAATGCATATATACAAGACAATCGACTTTCTACCTAAATATAAGTTTACGGAATTCTTCTAAATGCACTGCCGTTATGCCGTTATGGCTTTATGTTAACTTCTGTTCGTTAAAGAAGGTTAATTTACTTAAATATGTTAAACTAATGTTTTGAAGATTTTCGAAATCGATTGCTAAATGCATATATACAAAAAAATCGACTTTATACCTAAATATAAGATTACGGAATTCTTCAAATGCACTGCCGTTATGCCGTTAAGGCGTTTGCAGACTTCAGTAAGATAAAGAGGGTTAATTAACTTAAATATGTTAAACTAATGATTTGAAGTTTTTCGAAATCGATTGCTAAATGCATATATACAACAAATTCGACTTAATACCTTAATATAAGATTACGGATTTCTTCTAAATGCACTGCCGTTATGCCGTTATGGCTTTATATTAACTTCAGTTCGCTAAAGAAGGTTTATTAACTTAAATATGTTAAACCAGTTATTTGAAGCATTTCGGTATCGATTGCTTAATGCATATATACAAGAAAATCGACTTTATACCTAAATATAAGACTACGGAATTCTTCCAAATGTACTGTCGTTATGCCGCCATGGCTCTTTATCAACTTCAATACGTTAGAGAAGGTTAATTAACTTAAATATGTTAAACTAAGGATTTGAAGCATTTCGATATCGCTTGCTAAATGTGTATATACAAGAAAATCGAATTTATACCTAAATATAAGATAACTGAATTCTTCTAAATGCACCGCCGTTATGCCGTTAAGGCTTTATGTAGACTTCAGTGCGTTAAAGAAGGTTTATTAACTTAAATATGTTAAACTAATGATTTGAAGCATTTCGATATCTATTGCTGAATGCGATATACAAGAAAATCGACTTTATACCTAAATATAAGATCACGGAATTCTTCCAAATGTACTGTCGTTATGCCGCCATGGCTTTGTATCAACTTCAATACGTTAAAGAAGTTTAATTATTTTAAATATGTTAAACTAATGGTTTGAAGCATTTTGATATCGCTTGCTAAAAGAGTATATACAAGAAAGTCAAATTTATACCTAAATATAAGATAACGGAATTCTTCTAAATGCCGTGCAGTTATACCGTTAAGGCTTTATGTAGACTTCAGTGCGTTAAAGAAGTTTTATTAACCTAAATATGTTAAACTAATGATTTGAAGCATTTCGATATCGATTGCAAAATGTGTATATACAAGAAAATCGAATTTATACTTAAATATAAGATTACGGAATTCTTTTACATGCACTGTCGTTATGCCGCCATGGCTTTATATCAACATCAATACGTTAAAGAAGGTTAATTAACTTAAATATGTTAAACTAATGATTTGAAGCTTTTCGATATCGATTTCTAAATGCATATATACAAGAAAGTCGAATTTATACCTAAATATAAAATTGCGGAATTCTTCTAAATGCAGTGCAGTTATACCGCCATGGCTGCATGTCACCTTCGGTAGGTTAAAGAAGGTAATTTTACTTATATATGTTAAACTAATGATTTGAAGCATTTCGATATCGATTGCTAAATGTGCTAGTACAAGAAACTTGACTTTATACTTAAATATAGGATAACGGAATTCTTCCAAATGCACTGCCGTTATTCCGCCATGGCCTTATGTTAACTTCAGTTAGTTAAAGAAGGTTTATTAACTCAAACATGTTAAACCAGTTATTTGAAGCATTTCGATATCGATTGCTTAATGCATATATACAAGAAAATCCACTTTATACCTAAATATAAGATTACGGAATTCTTCCAAATTACTGTCGTTATGGCGCCATGGCTTAATTTCACCTTCAATACGTTAAAAATGGTTAATTAACTTAAATATGTTAAACTAATGATTTGAAGCATTTCGATATCGATTGCTTAATGCATATATACAAGAAAATCGACTTTATACCTAAATATAAGATTACGGAATTCTTCCAAATTACTGTCGTTATGGCGCCATGGCTTTATTTCACCTTCAATACGTTAAAGATGGTTAATTAACTTAAATATGTTAAACTAATGATTTGAAGCATTTCTATATCGATTTCTAAATGCATATATACAAGAAAATCGACTTTATACCTAAATATAAGATTACGGAATTCTTCCAAATTACTGTCGTTATGGCGCCATGGCTTTATTTCACCTTCAATACGTTAAAGATGGTTAACTAACTTAAATATGTTAAACTAATGATTTGAAGCATTTCGATATCGATTGCTAAATGTGTATATACAAGAAAATCGTTTTTATACCCAAATATAAGATTACGGAATTCTTCCAAATGTACTGTCGTTATGCCGCCATGGTTTGTATCAACTTCAATACGTTAAAGAAGGTTAATTATTTTAAATATGTTAAACTAATGGTTTGAAGCATTTCGATATCGACTGCTAAATGTGTAAATAAAACAAAATCCACTTTATACCTAAATATAAAATTATAACATTACGGAGTTCTTCTAAATGTACTGCCGTTATACCGTTAAGGCTTTGTGTAGACCTCATTAAGCTAAAAAATGTTTATTAACTTAATATGTTAAACTAATGATTTGAAGCATTTCGATATCGATTGCTAAATGTGTATATACAAAAAAATCGAATTTATACCTAAATATAAGATGTTATGCCGCCATGACTTTGTGTAAACTTCAGTGCGTTAAAGTAGGTTTGCAAACTTAAATATGGTAAACTAGTGATTTGAAGCATTTCGATATCGATTGCTAAATGAGTATATACAAGAAAATCGACTTCATGCCTAAATATAAGATTACGGGATTCTTCCAAATGTATTGTCGTTATGTCGCCATGGCTTTATATCACCTTCAATACGTTAAAGAAGGTTAATTAACTTAAATATGTTAAACTAATGATTTGAAGATTTTCGAAATCGACTGCTAAATGCATATATACAGCAAAATCGACTTTATACCTAAATATAACATTACGGAATTCTTCCAAATGTACTGTCGTTATGCCGCCATGGCTTTATATCAACTTCAATACGTTAACGAAGGTTAATTAACTCAAATTTGTTAAACTAATGATTTGAAGCATTTCGATATCGATTGCTATATGTGTATATACAAAAAAATCGAATTTATACCTAAATATAAGATTACGGAATTCTTCTAAATGCACTGCCGTTTCCGCCATGGCTTTGTGTTAACTTCAGTGCGTTAAAGTAGGTTCGTTAACTTAAATATGTTAAACTAATGATTTAAAGCATTTCGATATCGATTGCTAAATGAGTATATACAAGAAAATCGACTATTTAAGTTAATAAACCTTTTTAAGGAACAGAAGTTGGCTTAAAGCCATGGCGGCATAACGGCAGTGCATTTAGAAGAATTCCGTAATCTTATATTAGGTATAAAGTCGATTTTCTTGTACATACACATTTAGCTATCGATATCGAAATGCTTCAAATCATTAGTTTAACATATTAAGTTAATAAACATTTTTTAGCATACTGAAGTCTACATATAGCCTTAACGGTATAACGACAGTGCATTAAGAAGAATTCCGTATTGCTATAATTTTATATTTAGGTAAAAAGTCGATTTTCTTGTATATACTCATTTAGCTATCGATATCGAAATGCTTCAAATCATTCGTTTAACATATTTAAGTAAGTTAACCTTCTTTAACGTAATGAAGGTGATATAAAGCCATGGCGGCATAACGACAGTGCATTTAGAAGAATTCCGTAATCTTATATTTAGGTATAAAGTCGATTTTGTTGTATATATGCATTTAGCAATCGATATCGAAATGCTTCAAATCATTAGTTTAACACATTTAAGTTAATTAACCTTCTTTAACGTATTGAAGTTTATATAAAGCCAAGGCAACATAACGACAGTACATTTGGAAGAATTCCGTAGTCTCATATTTAGGTATAAAGTCGATTTTCTGGTATATATGCATTAAGCAATCGATATCGAAATGCTTCAAATAACTGGTTTAACATATTTAAGTTAATAAACTTTCTTTAACGAACTGAAGTTGGCTTAAGGCCGTGGCGGCATAACGGCAGTGCATTTAGAAGAATTCCGTAATCTTATATTTAGGTATAAATCGATTTTCTTGTATATACACATTTAGCTATCGATATCGAAATGCTTCAAATCATTAGTTTAACATATTTAAGTTAATTAACCTTCTTTAACTTATTGAAACTGATATAAAGCCATGGCGGCATAACGACAGTAGATTTGGAAGAATTCCGTAATCTTATTGAATAATTCTCGTACGGTCGACGGGGCAATTTGTGGACGATGCGTCGATCGTTGAGAATATGAAAAAAAAAAACGGGAAAACAAAAGTGAGTTAATGAATAAAACCAGAAAGTTTGTGTTTCGTATAACCAAATTGAAATGTTTAAGGTTTTTATTTTATTAGTTGATAATTACCAAAAAATACTTACATTTATGGTGATGCTGGTTGTGGTGGCCGGTGGACGACGTCTTCTCGGAATCGCTCTCTAGAAAAAGTGCGCCAAGCTGATAAGCAGAATCGCTTGCTAACCGGGAATTTCAACGAAACCATTGCCAGTTGAGTGAAAGCTGTTAACCGTTGAGTGAAAACTATTAACAGCTAACTGGCAATGGTTTGTTATACACTCACTAGGGGTGGTGAAAAGAAATTAGGCGGTGGCCTAAACATACCGGCCCCCTTGCGGTGAGCAACAAAAAAAAAAATTAAATGTCCATCGACCACCATAACGATATACAAATTTATGGTACAATATGAGTACAGCTAAATAGAGAATAGTTTACGTTCATTTCTTCATTATTATAATTATATTTTTTTTTTTTTTTTTTTTTTAAACCAAAAAACAATACTTATTCTAAGTAGGAATTCAAAAAAAAACAATAGGATAAGTTAAAAAAATAAAATACTAAAATAGATTAATTTAGTACCGGGCCGTACCCGAAAGTACCCAGCCGAATATGGAGCCCTGAGCGAGGAGCTGCCCAAATGTTTGTGGCATGACCTGTTGGGTCATGATGCGGGAATACACATCCGCGCCGAGCACCAAGCGTATCGGCGATGACTTATAGAAATTTGGATCCGCCAGCTTGATGTGTGTGTATGGGGCTGCTAGGTCGGAGTCCAACGTGGTGGTCGGGCTGATGCG